>JAVFBW010160784.1:0-11662 GCA_034783835.1 Mopalia ciliata
TTAATGTATTGTATTACACACAAAAAGTTTTACTTATTTATAGAATATGGTTTTTGGGTGGTCTTCCCCTTTAAGGGGACCATTGTTAGGGTTTTCCTTCCATGAAAAGATAGAATGTGCCAGCAGCCGTATATAAATAGTATACCCTTTAGGCAAATTTTAAAGCGCATTCTAACCTCGTTAAAATTCCCCTAGTATGTCCTGAAAGCAATAGCCAATCAAAGGCGCTATTTTTGCTTCTTTCTAGAAGTTGCCAATTTTTTAACATGTGATCAATAGTGCATACGCGCATGCCTGCTGTTAATTGCGAACGATCTTTAAAAAAATAATCGTCTTAAAATTCGTCCACCGAGTCGCCCCAATAAATTCGGCAGCAATTATTCAGCCGAATCACTAACGAATGAAATTCGCCTAGATTGATCGGCGCAAAAAAAAATTTAACCATAACCAGGCCGATTGCATAAAATACAACAGCACAAAAAAAAACAATACTTTTTTGATAAAATCTTTCATGCATTTTTTTCCTCAACCTAATATGATATTTTTTTTTTCAGATTTGAACAACGCAACATGTCGTCGGTTTATTTATGGACTGGCGCGCATGGATATCAAGATACGCAGGCTACGTATTCTGTCGAAAGAAATAGAAGAGTAAAAAAATTCCACTAAAGACTGTCCTAGGTGTGAATTAAACTCACCATTTCACCAAAGAAATAAGTCGAGAATACAAAAGGCTCGACGCATCCTAGACATTTCAAGTAAAACAAACTAAGATGTTAAGAAAATATTTCAAGTGAGTGCAAAACATCAGTTTGCGATATACGTCAGCTCATTGGCCAACATCAACCAATCAGCAGCTCAAACAATCGGCCAAACAATTTGTAATGTTACTAACGTTAATTGGTAGTGTACTGGTTAATAATAAGCCAATCAGCAGGAAGGTCGCCTTGTCAACCTAGAATCAACCACGCGAATGTGTTCTTCAAAGGATATCCTGGAGTTTGAACACTACAGTCAAAAAGAAATCACTTTGTGACGAGACGTTGTACAACAGTGATCTTAAATTACCATATGTGACGTGACGTTCTACAACAGTGATCTTAAATTACCATATGTGACGTGACGTTGTACAACAGTGATCTTAAGTCACCAAACGAGACGTGTTGTGCGACAGTGATCTTAAGTTACCAGTAACATATAAGACGTGTTGTACAACAGTGATCTTAAGTTACCAAATGAGACGTGACGTTGTACAACAGTGATCTTAAGTTACCAAATGGGACGTGACGTTGTACCACAGTGATCTTCAGTTACCAAAGCTTTGAATTTATCAGATCAAGCATTCAATGGATCAAACAATCAATCAATAAATGCAAAATGTCGCAAACAGTAGAGAAAGTAATAGAGGTGATCTCTAAGCCCACAGAAGAGCGAGGAGACAGCGAAATAGAGGCAATAGCTCCCTGGCTTAAGAGAAGGAGTCCGCTTCTAAAAGGGCTGGAAAAACGTGAGTGTTTGCTGTCTCTTTCTGTTTATTTTTTTTATAGTTAGGGAGGGAAGCAGTAACATAAATTATTTACTATAACCCTATCACAGAGAAATGAAAACCTTTGTTGCTCTTTCTCTTAGACTCTTTCTTTTTATTATCCATATAATGATAATTCTGTTTCAATGTTAAAAAATATTCATCCTTTGTTAGAAGTAACCTCAACTACATATGGACTTTTGGACCCTTACTGTGGACTTAATTGTTACGAAGGGTGGATATTATTAAAACTTACATCAGACAATCTGCATTTCTACAACATCAAAACAACTATACAGTTATTCCTACGAATTCCGTAAGCCCTAGACTAGAGACACCTATAGGCCCGCGCTGTTTGACTTTCCGACAAAACATGAATAATGGTTCTCGAAGATCTTCTAAATTTTTCCCTGGTATAGTGAATTTTTTAATTTATTTTTTTTACTCTATCAGCTTAATCTGATGAGTGGTTCGAAAAAATGTTTCCAAATCACGCGTAAAATTATACTGTAGACAACCCTCTATCAACGGACTCAAGACTCGTACACTTTATTTTTTTTCTTCCCCTACCAATACAAATATAATAACATGACACAACTATTATATTGCAGCACGGGTTTACGACACTGTTAACTGCCATATTCATGGATATCAAGTTACGACTCTTTAGTGAGAACATAACACTAGGTTTTATTAAACAGGGCTAACAGGGGTGTTTCTTGAGTACGTTATAAAATAAAACCACATTATATAGGCTGACCTAGATAATCAGTTTGTCTTTCGGTTTGGCTTCAAATAAATTGCTTATATATTTTTATGCTATTGGTATAGGTACTGAAAAGCATGTACTACGATACTATTATTGATATTACTCCCAGACACCGTTTTAATGACAGACAAACCTCGACTGTAAATGTACACAGTATATAACAATAAAATAAAATAAAACATTCTACCCAGATCAAAAGTCACAAATTTTACAAGAAGATACAAGAAATTTTATTTTATGTCGAATATTGTATACAATCAACATAAGCACTGGGGTGCTTTTATTTCGACAAACAGATCGACAAACAAAAACTTGGAACAAAATTCTATAAACTGAGCATAGACGAAACAAAGTCAGAATTACAAGATAAAAGAAAACCGATCAAACATTAAAATGCCGCTTTCAGATTCTTTCAAGACCTTTTTTTTCACATTTACAATTAATTAGTGTGTAAGTGTGCTTAGATATACACTAAAAAGTTAGGACAAAGCACGAAAATATATATATTCGAAAACTTTTTTTTTCTCTTTGTTTCTTTTTTTTTACGAATCGATAGCTTTTAATTGGAGTTAGCGAATGCAGCTAAGGACGTTGGATCTGCCATATTGACCAGTTGTCAGTCAGGTGCATGTCGGAACATCCCTTGGCCATTTCCGTACCTTAAATAATCTCCGGCGATGAGTGGTTAATTTTTTATGACAATCACGGGAGGTAACTCGCATGGATTTACTTTCATCATATGACTGAATAACCCATGTGTTTATTGTCTATGTCTGAAGGCTTTTCTTGTGTTGATATAATGATGTCATTGGAGCTACTTTATTATTAAATAACTTACACAGGGCAAAACGTGTATTTTTGCAACACTTACAAAAGAAAGGAACGATTTTTTGTTCAAATGTGATTTTACCCAAGAAACGGGGTTAATTGGCGTGTTTTTTTTTTTATAAATCCGCGGCATACTTTGGTTCTTTGGTACGGAAAGTGTCGAAGAATGTTCCGACATGCTCCGGGATAACTGTTACCGATAGTGAAAGTGTCGAAGGATGTTCCGACATGCTTCGAGTTAGCTGTGCTGGTACGGAAAGTGTCGAAGGATGTTCCGACATGCTTCGAGATAACTGTGCTTGTACGTAAAAAAAAATGGTGAAATGAATTTCGTGCCATGAATACTTATTTTATAATAGTGAATGTTCAAGAGAGAGAAGTGATATGGCACGAACGTCTCACCATACATGACTTACCAGGTCTGTTTTCAAGTTACTCATGCTATTATTAACGCTATCGAAACACTGCAAACACCTGCTTGAATAACTTAATTACTTAATTTTTACGTTTCTTCCCCTTTGAGAAGTATATTCACACACTAAATTAAAGAATACTTTATTATACCTTGCAAAGTGGACTTCATTTGAAAAATTGCTTAATTTATGACACGTTATATTGTGTACGCTGACATTCAATGTTATAATAATTTTGTCCTTACCGTATAAACATACTAATTGTTCTGTTACGTATCTGGTCACGTTAATAATTTAGTATTTCATATAAAGGTGACTTGATTTGCCCGGGGACATTTCTACGTCTTTATAGCATTCTTTATTGTTATGTATACCGTTGAATAACAGTGGAATAAATAATATGTCAATCAAACATAGCAGTTATAGGTGACTGACACGAAACCTTTTATTCCCTACGCCATTGTATAACATTTAATACACCTTCGGGAGTTGAGTTTCATCTAATCAATGTAACGGAATGTCAAATAAAGGTATATAAATACCTCCGTATTGCCCGGTACTGTAAATAAATAATATAACCCAATTTGTGGTCATAGGTGGTGATGTGTCCAACAACATTAAATATCATATATCAATATTTAAACATATGTTTTACAAATGGAATGGTTTGATTGGCTGACATTTGTGTTATACATCGGACTTATTGCCATTTAACTTGCCTGAGTCAAGCAGTTTACGGGCAACATTTACACTGATGGAGTAAATCGATCAGGGCTGGAGGTACACGACCGTAGCTTAGTGGTTAGCGTGTGCGCTTCTAATCCTAATTCGATGAACCATTCACGCGTTCGAGTCCGTCTGTCGATCCTTCAGGTATATGAGTGAGTCACAAGTATATGGGTAAATCACACGATGTGGCTTAGCAATCGCGGGGATGGTTTTTACCAGATTTCTTCTCGGTTTTCCACCGTAATTAGGCAAAGAACAGTGTGAAGTGGACAATCCGTCGTCATATACGTGAAATACCCTTGAGTACGATGTTAAACCAATCAATCAATCACGTTATAAGGTTAAATTTGAATCATCAACCACACTCGAGATAGCAAATGCCAGATTTTCACTCCGCTGCATGCTATATATTTACAAATCGTTGAAATTTGTGGGCGGGGGAGTGACATTAAGTATGTAAAAAAAAAATCGCTCGCTTCCATTAAAAGATATCGTGTTGCCCTGGTGCTGTCAGAGCTAAAGGGGAACAGGAAGCCGATCTGTTTGTGGTGTATGTTTTCCGCCCTATTGTTGTCGCCCTGTAGGCCCTATTTGTCCCATCCTATTTTTGTTTGTTGTCAGTTGTGTCGAGGGTGGTTTCCTTCACCCATTGGGCTGGCACGTCGTCATATAAGTGAAATACCCATGAGTACGACGTTAAACCCCAATCAAACAAACACTCCATTGAAAGATAGTTTATTTGATTTTGGTTTAGCGTCGTATTCAAAATATAGTTCGTTGACCGCTTAATCGATCGTTTAAATAGAAAAAAATGGACTAGTGTACATACATGTGGTAAGTTACTAAGAATCTCCCCTATCATTCGAGCCGCACTATGGATAGGGGCAGTTTGTTTGAAGAGTAGCAAAGCCAATGTCGTCTTTACTCAGCACTGTAGGAAGATTAACGGTCCAACATTATGAAATCACTTAACATCTTGGTTTTGCATCTTGGGAGAAAATTTCTAAATTTGTGCGCAATTGAGGCGGATCAGTGGGCAAGTTTGCTGGAAAATTCCTCGGGACACAGGGAAATAAATTTATTGGACCTTAGTTGTCAATAGCTTTGCTATATGAAGCTTTCTAACCGCTAGAAATAGCAGAATGCTACCATGATTCGGCACTTTATCTTCCAATATATAAAAATTGCATGACCTTATCTTACCCTGACTTAAACCTTCTCGTTTTCTTTCTTGAACACTTTTGGGTTAGACCGACGCATCAAATGATCACTCGATTTCCATTCTCAAGTCAAAATGAATCATTACTCAGCAGTAGGCCTATACCACACTCGCTCAAAAATATCTTCCGCGCAGCTAATTAGGCCATTCGCATTCAACGTTATTTAGTATTAAGAGGCAGAACTTATTAGTGTTGGTACAGCTGCACCTCGTATCTCTATATGATATATAGTCTACATAAGATACTTATTCGCATCTAAGTTGTCAAAGGATATTTGGTTTGAGTGGAAGCTGTTTAACAACAAATATCGAATTTTGGGCAATACTTTTAGCTCAGATGAAGAATTATACCTGTGTTTACTGGAGTAGAGTCATAATATTTTAGAAATTATTAAATTTTAATCGATTTTATTACTATATTGTCATTTGTTTTTGTTTAGTAAACACCGGGAGGTTTTGAATTTATTGTCCTTCTCTCTTGTTCCAGAGGTTCTTTATGATATTTTGAAGAACTGCGACTACCAGAGGTGTCACAAGGATGACGTCATCATTCGTCAAGGCGACATCGGTGAAATGTGAGTCATTTAGGTTCAGGGATTTATTTTAGTGGTTTTTTTTTCCAATAAAACCGACCATCAATCAATAATATACAACCATTGTTGGACATTTGATCGATATAGGCATTGTATGACAATAACAATGACGACCCATACTCTTACAGTAACGAAATCATGAAAATTAACAAATACCAACCGTATGACACAAATCGACCATTTTTACAAAGACCTACCAAATGCTTCATTCTAAAATGTAATCGATTATTTTTCCTACGTCTAGACATTGACTCTAAGATACACCCGGGCATCTTGTTTTCACTTCTTTTATTTGCTGATCTGTATCAAACATCGCCCAAAATATTGTACAAGTCAGTACAACACTATGCTATGTAGAGTTATTGCCCCTGTCAGCTGACCAAATGCCAAATGCCTCCAGTTCCATTTGGTACACTTCAGCATTTGCGTGTGAAAAAGCACTAATAATATTCTCGCACAAGTTTAACTGACAAATTTACCTCCCAGTCAACCAGTTACTTCACTGTTTCAATGTTCACCTAAAAGCATGAAAAGCTCAGCAATTTGCATGTTATTTATTTCGCTGGTTTATTACTTTTAACTGTTCATTTGGATAGCTATGCAGAAAAACCTTAGTGGGACCAGAGCACTGCAAAGATTATGATTGGGACATCTTAAACATGTTAAAGCCTCTAAAACACATCCCAATCAAAAGGCCGCTACCTTTTTTCCAATACTCACCTAAAAGCACGAAAAGCTGAGCAATATGCATGTTATTTATACATTTCACTGATTTTTTGTTTTTAACTTTTCATTTGGATGTTCCAGGGAGTAAGTATGCACTTGCGTGTACGTGACACATTTAACAAACGCACACAGTTATGGTGTTGGCACTTTTTTTAACATCCTGCACTCTTGGTGTGTATTCTGTTGTGAACACCAAGGTACAATCTAAGGCTTATCACCTAATCAAAATTTAAGAGTAAAGCTAAGTTGTCCAATCCCTAAATTTACCAGAAAAAAATGGGTAAACCGATTCCTGAATTTACCAGAAACCTGAATATACCGAACCATGAATTTACCAGAAACCTGAATATACAGATCCATGAATTTGCCAGAACTCTGAATTAACCGATCTCTCAATTCCCCAGACACCTGAGTATACCGAGCCATAAATTTACCAGAAACCTAAGTATACCATCCCTGAAGCAACCAGTCATGCGTTGTGCACATGTCTAAACATCCTCGGCCATTTCCGTACCGTAAATAACCTCCGACGTAATGCTCAGTTCAAAGTCAGGCTGATATTGAATATTCATGCGCTATACCGCTTTCAACTGTTTGGAGACACATTTGAGTTTGCTATGTTCGCATGCTGTTCGCTGCAATGACATATATATATATATAACGTTATATATAGGTCATTGATTTGCTGTACTCGCGCTAAAATTTAGATGCCCATCGTGGCTTACAAATACAGTGTGTATGTTCCTTATACCTCTGAGTTCCTAGTTTGTTCAAAGTTAATTAACAGTTCACTTGTCAGTTAGCTATCTCGGTCTTCTAGTTTTTCAAATGGATAACGAAACAGATTTACTTTCATCAGACTGAGTTATCCACGTGTTTTTTGTTTACGTCTGAAGGCTATCCTTGTGTAGATATGATGGCGCCATTGGAGCTACATCATTATTAAAATACTTACAGCGAAGGAAATTTGAATTATTTGCGACAAGTCATACATAAAAAAGGTACAGTGTTTTGTTTAACTGTAATTATATTGAGAAACGGGGCTGTTCGGCGTGTTTTTTTGGTATAAATCCGCGTAGTACTTTGGTTGATTTCGACGCATGCGCGAAAAAACATCAGGCGGTTAACATTACAGGTTTTCTTGTAGTATTATTTCTTGTAGTAAGTGTCGAAGGATGTTCCTACATGCATCCCTGAACTTACCAGTATACCCAGCCCTCAATTAACTAGAAGCCTGAGTATACTGATCCCTGAATTTACCAGAAGCCTGAGTTTACCGAGTATACTGACATCAGAATGTCCCAGATCCCCTGTATATAAACTGTACCCCTCGATTTGCCATACAGAAACTATGTGTGGAGTTTTTAAAGTGACAGGAGTACATTCAGAGCCACCGTTCGATCTATGCCCATACAAGTCTAACTCAGACCGAACTGGGGTCAACCGCAGCTTATACAAGTGTAGGACAGTGGTGGTGAGAGGGACTTTTCTCTGTATTGGTGCCCTCTGACGTAACAGAATATTGCACTGATAATTTGCACAGTTTGGTATGTTTTGTGTTCTATGCTTGTCTTTCATATCGTGATAACTGTTTCGTGCACTGCGAGTTGGTATGTTGTGTTATTTTCACCCATAAAACTAACAGCAGTTACAGGCCGTCATATGAGTGAAGCGTGGCGTTTAACTCCGACCAAATTACATCAATCAGTCACCAATTTGACAGATCATCTGGTCGGTGATTGGATGGATTCCTATGTACACTATTACTAACCAATCAAATATAAGAGAGCACCTCCGATCTGCATACATTTTCTTTATTTCACTGCCGTGTTACTTCACTCTTCACCTCTTCATTTTCCTGCTTGCGTTTTGTTTCCAAACCTTTCAGTTTGTCTCTGCTATAACCATTAAACCATTAATGATTGGAAGTGCAAAAAAGAACGTGTTGTTTTATCCCACCTGTATTTGTTTGAAATGGTTACATTTCTTCGTCAAAGGGAATTTTTTTTGTTGAACATCAAAAACAATTGTTCAGAGATGGAACTTGATGACTCTGCTATAACTATTAAACCATTAATGGCGGAAGCGCAAAAGAGGACGTGTACTTTCTACACCAAGTATATTTGTTTGAAAGATTCACATTTCTTAAGCCCAAGGGATTTGTTTTAAACATCACAAACAACCGTGTAGCAATTTTGTTAAAATAAAAATTATGATATGCCAAAGCGGTAAACATAAAACAAGTCTTCCAAGGTTTACTCCAAGAGCTGTTTTTGTTCCAACTAATGCAAAAAAGCAATAAAATTGTAAAATAATTACTTATTCTTCCCTGGAAAACTATTTGTTTTTCATACAAAACAATAAAACGTCTTACTGTGCAAGAGTTTATATTTCCTTTATTTATTTGATCCAGGAATGCTTTACGATTTGAGAAACTTTAAACTTCAAGGGATTTGTGTTGGGAATCGTTTTCTCTTTATTTTCGATTTAAATGAGAAGGATCCCAGCATGTGGGCCGAGAGCTCGTATAGTAAATATTTACCCAAGATTTACGTGACCACCTAAACGGGCAGCTAACTTTTTTTTAAATTACATGGTTTGAAAAGAATTATTGATGTACCACCATAATAAAAATAATTATTGATGCACGCACTCACATGGCGGACTGACCGTTTAAATTAAAATCGTTGAACATTATCAGTATATCAATTTGGGATGTTGACAAAATATAAGACGCGTTTTGTATTTTATTTAGTTAAGAACATTTTATTTTATTTTATTTATTTATTTTTTTTGGCATGGCGCAAGTCATAAATAAAGTAAACATACAGTGGCACGATGTTTCTATTCTATTTTAGTTTCTACATCATACTACACGGGACAGTTTCTGTATACATCGACTCTCAGATGAGTGGGGAAGACAGCATTGCAACCGTTGGGGCCCCTCCAACCATTGATAAACAAACAAAACGAAAGGGAAAGAACTCGAAAGCTCCGTCTACCCCCAAAATTATAAGCGGGGCCAATAGAGCGAAATTTGGAAAATTTATCATCAAATTTGGTAAGTGTCATTAATGTATCTTATCAGGTAATCTATCAAGTTATTTTCAATATCGCCAATTTCTATAATCCGAACATTTTATTGTCAAAACAAAAATCTGTGTTATAAAATGTAAAACAAGTATTTCAACATTTCTGGAGTCATTTGTTTCCCTTTTAAATGTCTGTCAGTAATCAGTAACCACTGCATCAATAAACAGACATATTGTATAATTTTGTCAGAACCTGGTAAAAGTTTCGGAGAGATCGCCTTGCTTACTAAAGGCAGTGTTAGAAATGCTTCCATCATAGTTGACGAGGAGACGGACTTCCTGGTGGTTCATAGACTTCTTTTCAATCGATGTCTCAAGGTGGGTTCGTGGCTTTAACCGTATTTAAAACCATAGTCTTCAATGCACGCCTATTACGTTTTGTGTGTGTATTACGCTATGACTAGTGTCAGGCGTCCACCTGGACTCCCCTCTCTACGGACATCAGCCCATCTGAATGGCTCCGGTCCGTTTCTGGAGGACATCTTGTTGGACAGATTCACCATCGGTTGTACAATGTAGTTATGGAATTTGCTATTACATAATTGAGAATTTGCTTTCTTTCTTTTATTTCTATGGATTCTCTGATTTCCCGAAGCAGAATTAAAAAGACTGTATGGTCTATGTTTATGAAACTTGGAAGTGACATTTACCATTGACATTTACCATTAACTTTCTCTGTTCCTTTTGCAGTTGTTTCTTCGCTATTACCGATTCATCAGTATACGTATTTATTTAGTAGAATGAAATTATCTATCTGGTCAACAGCTTGACAACTGATATTTAAAAAGATGTTAAGAGTTATATCTTAACTTACCATATTGTTCCACAAAGCTAGTTAAGTCTACCGCTTTTAAACTGGCGTGTTTCAGTTCAAATAGATCTGCTTTAAATTAACGGGTCATTTGTGACAGCAAGTGCCATATTGCTCAGATTACCTCTGGAAATATTTGTGAACGGATCGAGTGGATTGAATGCCTCAAACCACGCACTACGGAAAGGCAACATAGTGCTTTGTTGGGCCCTACTTATATACGCTCAATATATTTATAAAAATTAATCACTCTGACACAAAGATGTAGATGAATTATATCCTCTGAATCATCCCATATTCTAGATAAATTTACAGGCGCAAGTCTCTCAACAGATGTTATACTCGATTTGTTTAGTGTTACCTTCATACTGCTAATTCAATTTAAAATGCTAGAAATTGAGGAAAATATAACCTATTATCGGCCATTTTATTTTCAGGTCCATGAAGAAAGAGAGTTCGCGGCAATCCGAAATTTCGTGGACACGCACCCTTTCTTTGGTCAGTGGCAGAGACGACTGAAACGATTCCTGGAGATGAGTGTCCGCAAAGAAGTCTATGATTATAATTCTGTCATTGTTAAACAAGGCGATCCTGTAACCGCCCTCTATTTCATATATGAGTAGGTATTCACAATACTGTATATAAAACACCGAACAGTTCTACACTTAGAATGCCTTTAGCTCTCTTGTGCAGAGTTGTTCTAGTGTACAAGAGGATGGAAACTCTAAAAGGCATTCTGGTTCCGACGAAATTTCACTCTCGGATTATTAATAACCGTCATTATCATAATATCTGTAATGCAACTTTATTAGGCCAGAATCACTTTTGCTAGGGAAACTCCAAAGAACTCTTAATATTTAGTCTACTGATGATTCTATTGTTCAGTGTAAAACTGGCCCTAGAGTTTCATTATTATTTATATATACCTTGTAGTTCCATTTATCTACAGACTACAAG
>JAVFBW010160795.1:0-11662 GCA_034783835.1 Mopalia ciliata
AATCAGCGCTGGGTTGGTCACAATGCCGTTGAGACTGGGTAATGGCTGGTTTCATACTTCTACTTGATAGACTTCAGCTTGTATACAGTGCAACCGCCAAAATTTGTAAACAAGCAGACGACAAACATGACACGCAACAACAACAACAATACCATAGACACGTCAGTACTCATTCACGTATAAAGCCTGCTTTATCAGTAGTCCGGATTCAATCCATACTACATGATAACGCACACCGCCTTCTTTATTTGATAAACTACTGATAAAGAACAAAATAATTAATACTGGATAACGCACAAACCTTCCCTATTATGTAATAACAACTGCGCCCTGAGTTACCCTGACTATGCCACTGTAATGGATGGATGAAAGCGATGGACGAGTGGGGGCAGGTGGGTGGAGGTTTAAACTGTTTCTATGATACCGTAAACAAAAGTTTTCTTTGAGTCGTCTTTGGAATGTTTCCATTAGGATTATAAGCTATGCTATTATAGTGTAACATAATATATATGCAGCAAAGAGGAAGGCAAATCATATGTTAAACCGTTTTACACCTTATTCTAGATCCATCAAAAATTATTTCTAACGTCTCACTTCTATAGAAGTAAGGAAGAAGGAATAAAATATAAAAGGACTATTAACAAAATGCTAATCTTCTAACATATGGAAATCAAACATGCCATACCATGTTTCCTCGAACTAATTATCAAATTTTCTCATTTCAGAATCCACAATAATGACCTGGAGAATGTCATTCCGTTTGTGATCGTCGGCTCCCTATTCGTCCTCAGTAATCCTTCTTACGCATTGGCCATAATGCTGTTTCGCATCTTTGCTGCTGCACGAATTTTCCACACAGTGGCATTTTTAGTTCCATTGCCACAACCTTCTCGTGCATTAGGCTTCATAACTGGCATGGTCGTCAATATAGTCATGGCTGTGTATGTGCTGACGTGGGCGTTTTTCTAGATCTTCATGCCCATCACACAGGGCCGGATGTAAGGCTCATAGAGGCCCTAATCATTTTGATTCGGACAGTAATAGTGCTGGTCTTGGCTAGAGAACTGATCCTGGAGACAAGTAAATGTTTCTTCATCTACAATTAAAAAAATGTAATTCAAACTATAAACCAAAAATATTAAATTGTATGCTTCAGAATTAAATATTAAGGTATGGTAACATGATAAATGATGTTTATGTTTGTATGCTTGTAGTGCCCCGTTCTCTTGATGCCCTAAGCACGTGCCTATTTTACTCACTGGGTAAACCTGACCTGTACGTCTCACCGTCAGTGCTTTCAACGATATAAATGCATCCCATAAAATACGGGTCTGGCACATAGTATAATATAGTGAATGAAATCATTATAACTTTTTGGGGGGACTTAGACCTTAAGGTATAGCTACGGGTACCATAGCTGTATTGTTTATTATGACTACCACTCAGGAGTTTAACATATATAAAGTATAGTAACAACCCCGAAGAAAGATAATGAATTCGTTTTGACTCAACATTGCGGTTTATTGATCAAACCATCATCAGGAGTAAATAGCCGTATTGTGTAGTAGACGGATATATGGGCGCATCGTGTCTTGTCATGCAAGGAAGGCTTTATGAAGTCGTACAGTAAAATAATTGCCGTATTTTTTCTTCTCGAAAAAAATTAATTTGCAAGTCATCACTACGCCAGAGGTAAAGTATAGAATCCACACGCATAAATTACCTGTTAATCAAAATCCAAGGGGATATGTTCTCCTTACATCGTTTTGACAATAAGTGTTGTAACATGTAGAGTCTAAAGGGGCTTCAATTCAGAACTTTTTATTTAAAAAGTTATCCGAAACGCATACCTAAAGACATTTTTTTTTTTATGAAAAATAATGAAAATTCACCGGAAGAGTGAATCCAATGGGGTGGGCCTATAAAGCCTCGAGATGACTGTAAAATTTGTACAATTCCTGTACCTTAATTTAACGTCTAAAGTTAACGGTTAAAGTGACCAAAAAAAAAAACCGGCTGCTGTAAGCTATGATTTGCCTACCTGGATTAATTTCATACTGATTTCATTTGCCCATAATGCTATAGGCTAACTCTTAGGTCGTGACTGGCAATCTAAAAGGTGACTTACGTAGTCCTTTTGCTCCTTCCCTAACAGAAAACACTTCCGGCCGTGTCGACTAACGCCATCATTTCAGTGTCATGATGACTTGTGTATTCAACCACGTCCTCATAATCACAATAATCGATGATATATAAGCTTACGTGATTAGCGTATCTGGTAACTGATCCTTCTTCGATGTACCGCTCACAAGTTGTATAGTCCCCTTGTTGATAGCGTGTATGCATGAAGTAACACAGGGTGGCTCCAGCAACCAGGGCTTTGTGTTCATATAAGGTTTCCTCCTAGTATCTAATAGTCTTGACAATAGGACAACCAGCCATCAACCAGGCAAATCAACATATTTTCCTTTACCGGTCGTAATGGAATAAATCAGGCGGCCTACTTTCCAATAAGATTGTATACACCGGTACGAACTTTCCGATATATTAATATGCCTAACAAGACTCGGAATCTCTCATTGGTCTTGTTAAAAGTACGGAAATACGAGTCGAGTAGGCCTATCTGTTACACACCAGCCATTTTAATCTCTTCCACTCAACTGTAGACTTGAAATTGTTAGTGTCTTCGATGGGGATATTAAAACTGTATAAAGCCAAAACGTCTTCTTAATTGAGCCTTACATTGAGATCGAGATCCGATGTACCCAATCACAAATAATTTTACGACGTTTAACAACTAGATAGGGTACATGTATGGCAAAATGAAACTTGGCCCTACTCCTTCAATACTCCAAATAATGATACTCAATCTAAGTCACCTGACTTCTTTTGCCCGTGGAAAAAACAGCTTTTAGACTAATCAGTTGAACAAAACATTTAATTTGTTGGTATATCGTTTGATGTTCAGTGGAATAACTTTTCACAACATATCCCTAGAAAGAAAATCTACCCTACTATCATTTGATTAAACCCGGGAGCAGTCTTACCCCAATTACCTCGAATTACAGCTACAGATATGAATACACAGGGACTATGCTATGATGTCATTTAGCCTGTAGATAAATCCAATTTCCTTTTTAAAGATACCAATCACCCAAATCAAACAAAAAACAAATTATAAAGATACACTATCAAGTTTAAGTATTCAGCCTAAATGAGAAAATCGTTCAACTTTAGGTTGACCTACATTGCACATTTTCAAGTTTTTATGCGTTTGCTTTTGTTTTTTTTTTGGTAAAGGCAGAGCCCTTCGTGACTTCCTGGTAAGATAGTTATGAGGCTGGTTCATTGTAAAGTTCACAGTCTGCGTTTAGAAGCTAGATGGTACTTGATGGCTACAAGATGTCCTACTATAAGAAAATTAATTAAATAGACCTAAGCCGGCCAGGGCTGCTTTCAGATTATGCTAAATTTTATAATAAACATCCTAAAGAAGGATGGTCTGTTCCAGACTAGAAAAGCAAGATCTCTTGTAAAATAATATGTCGTTTGGCAACTAAATTGTAAAGTTAAAATGTGCCCTGGTCTATCGATAGGCAAACATAATTTAATCAAGTTTACCTATGAAATGTACACCGGTATGGGACCAATTCAAAAGAAGCTTCATTAAGTGACCGACAATAGCGCAATCGTGGATAGGTCCCTCAGAAAATATATGTATGCTCCAGTGCTCCATACACGGTAACAGGAAAGTTATATACACGACTCTCATTCCAGTCATGCCGTTTTGTCATCCTGCATATGCCTACAAGTAAGTAAGTTTACTGCGTAAGCGGGGCGCCACATTCCGTACAGTTAGATAATTAAAATAGAGCCAAATACAATGATAATGTCCCATTTATCTCCGCTATCTACCTTACAGACTTCCTCTGTCCCGTAAGCGCGATGTAGACCACTTTTTATCCGCTCCGATCTGTCTTTCTGCTCGAAGCCGTCCAGCGAGCTTCCATGCTGTCGGAATTCGTAAATGTACGGGTTTCGTAAATGTACGAATTCGGACAGCATGGCGAAGTGCTCGATGATTTCGAGCAAAAAGTCGGACCGGAGCGAATAAAAAGTGGCATACATCGCGCTTCTGTCCCGGAGGTAGCTTGTACGGTAGATAGCGGAGATAAATAGGGCATTGTCATTGGATTTGGCTTTATTTTAATTATCTAACTGTACGGAATGTGGCGCCCCGCTTACGCAGTAAGTATGCGGGATGACAGAACGGGATGACTGTGAGGGGAAATCCTCACTGTCATGGTAATAGGGCTATAGTAAGCCCGTTCCTGAAACGTTGGGCTGATTGCTGTATGAAGAACCAATGTTATATTCACCAAACGAAATTCTCGTTCATATATTCACGAAAGCACGCATTTTATTTTGTTTACCTTGTCCAAGGTACACTCCTGGTTTTTCTTGGTTTTGCGGGTAAGCCACCAACTATAAACGCATTTCAAATAATTTTTTGTCGGTATTTTACTCGTTATACTGCCCCCTTAGTCCACTCAAGGAGATATACATCCATGGTCCGATGAATCAAATGTTGTTTTGAGGCCACGTAATGTGCCTACACACGCATGCGCATTGTAAATTGGAATATGTCCTCTCTTGTGCAAGAGTTTTCGTTTGAATTGCTTTGCAGCGCTCACTTATAGATCTGCGATAGTCTCATGATCGTCACACATATTGATGAAACAGAAAAAATGGTAGAGAATGAGAATAAGGTTTCAAGTTATATGGCACATGCGCGAATACTAGTATCTACAATGGGGAATTGGTTTAAATGGACGGTCGTTTTCTGGATATTGAAGATACATTGATGGATAACAAGTCAAATACCAGAAAATAAAATTTTGAAATGATTATTACCAAAACATTATGTTACCTAACGGTTATTGCTAGGGTTTTGAGGCTGGGAACTGCATAGAATGGTTTATTTTATGACTGGATTGAAGGCAGTGTGATGTAGCTCCTTGTTCCTTTGGACAATTAGGGTAGTCTATAGCATTGACACCTTAAATATAAAATGCCAACAAGAAAATTGGGAAGTGAAGACGTTATTTAGAGCTACCTCTGACTTGGTTTCGTATTCAGTGACCGATAGATTCGAAATATATATAGTGCTTGCTTGCGTACTATATAGTGTGATATACTGTTGAGAAACTGCTTATGATGGGATGACAATTTTGTCAAGCTTTCTCACTACGACTAGCTTAAATATATCATAAATAAGCAGCACAAGTAAGATTTGTTTCCACAGCTTTTAAGGAAATTGATATGCTTAACAAAGGTTTTGCTGTCGTGAACTTGGTGACAGGTGAGGCATAAAATTAGTAAACGCCGGGTGTGTTTGTTTTCCTATTTGTTTATATATTTATAGATTGATAAGATTTGCCATAAACTTCCCGTTTCTTATCTCCGTGATTGATTTCATACTTCCTTTTACTAACATTCCATTGCTTCCACAATTTGGATATAATGAAGCTGTTTTGTCGTTTCTTATCATACCAAGAGTACCTCAAGAATTAACGAGTGAAGATCTAAACCCTCTCAACATGTATTCCTCATTATTGTGCTACTCATCTGTACTTGTTTGTCTGTTGTTGATGTCTCTTCGTGTACAAGCAATGTTAACATCGGCTGTATATGGTGAAAACAATTCCGCCTTGAACGGGGTTAATCTAGTTGGCAACACTGGTGAAGTTTCTTTAACGAGTAAAAAAAGAACATATTGTAATTTTACAATAGAAGAAGCGGATGCCATGAACTTTGCTCGTTCTGTGGAATCGAGGTCAATTAACTTTGCCTACATTAAAATTAAGATTATTGGGAATGTGACGAAAGAATTTAAACACAATGTGTTTCTACCAGATATCTGGGTGTGGACTTTCAACACGAATCACGGAGCATATCCCTACTTGACCTTCCACTACGATGCTGGCAAATTATCTTTGGGACTTTTGGACTACTACACATTGCATGGAATCGACCTGCATTTCAAGGCAGAGCCCCACAATTGTTTGGTATATTATGGTACTAACACGACCAGGCTGAATATTGCTGAAACCTTGGGAAATATGACAATACAGCACTTCGAGTCATCTGAGGAGCGCAATAACAGTATTTTTTGTCATATATTCAAGTCTGACAAATACGCCCATGGAAAGATAGCCTACTATTTATCTGTGTATTTTGGCGTTTGGGATGTCCTAACATCCTACAAGTGCTGTCCGCTGTACCGGGATAATCTTGACGAACTTAAAGTAAAATGTGATGATAACTTAATAGGAATAGGTAATTGGTTTAACTTTTGCTATTTCGTATGCATAGCAATGTTTATGTATCTACCGATTCTGATAACATATTTAATTAAAGCTTTGGGCACGGATAGCTCAACTGGCTGGCGGAGAACCACGCTTATTAGATCTTACGGCAACGAAGAAAATTTGGATTACTCTGAGGAAATGAAAACTCTGATAAACAATGGAACTGAGAACTGTGAAAATGACGAAAGCCAAGGATCGTCATCAATCAATTGGCTATATCTTGGCGTAGACACCCCTGTTACCATATTGTCTGCCTTTAGACGCCCGTTGCTATATCTGAATAGTAACTACCCCAAAGTTACGTCTAAGTTACAGCGTCTGGCAATATTTTCCATTCTAATTCCGCTTCCAATCATTATAAAGATAATATATTACTACAACTCACACAGGTATTCTACTGGACAGCGTATAAAATCTAACATACCAGTGGGTTTCTTGAGTATCCCATATGGGTTTGAAGCCAGCCGAAAAAACTGGTTGACAATTCTAGGAGGACCCTATGTTGTGTTTGGTATTTACTTCACATTGGGACAGATTTGCATATGTGCTCCTAATAATTGGTGCTCTTTTATTATGTCTGTGCTTCAAAGCGAAAACATCCAACCCAACACTATTCTTTCTTTAGATTTAACAACTTTGGAAATATTTGGATCTGTGGAACTATTTCAAGCGAAAGGGCATGACTTTTTACTTCGAGTTATGAAGGGTAACCTTTGGACTATTCTCAACTCAGAATTCTGGAAATATGTCCTTCGCGTATTCACCGAGCGATTTCACAGAGTGTTTCACATTGGAAGCCACAGTCGATTGACCAATTATCTGTTCGTCTCACTCTATATATTTGTGTGCCTCTTAGAAATAATTTGTTGTGTACTACTGTACGGATGCCCTATGGCTTTCTATTTGTTGACCTTAACGAGAGCTTATCTTCTCAACTGTAAAGTTACTCGCTATAATCGACTGTTTTCGGTTGTTTTATTTATTTGTATCATGCTTGTTTACTATGCTTTCTACCTACTTTTCATTCGGTCTTCGATATTTATTTTATTAATATTCAGCTACGTTTACGTTGGTATAATTATTTATCCAAACATATCTATAGGGTTTGTTGTCGGTGCAGGAACCATGTTAGTGTATTTGAGCAGGAGTGCTCAGAAACTTAAAGACTCGTATCTGGTTATATTCCAGCACCTCGTATCCATCAGTCTTGGGATGGAGAAAAGAGATCAGTCTGAGCATACCGTGGCTATACGGGACAGAACACTTGTCCTCAAGAACATTGATGCCAGCAAAGTCAAGACTTTAGAGATCGAAGGACTGAACCTTTGTCTGACGAGAGACCAACGCCATGTTTTGTCACAAGCACGTCCCTTTGTCACCAGTCTCAATAAGTCAGAATCTACGTTTACCCGCTGGAATGGTGCTTACCCTGGAATTTCAACAGATCTATTCTATTACGTCATTAATAAACACAAACCACTGCGCGGTTCAGTTTTCTTGTTTCTCGTGGAGTTGTTGGCCTTTTCTATTCTGGTTTGGTCACTAGTGCAGCTCGTGGTGACTTTCCATAGGGTGGCCAATTTTCTACTTCCGGCACAGATAGTGACAATGGTCATCCTGACGGTTATTCCGAAAATCAGCGAGCTGATAACATCTAACAAGGAAAGGCAGATTAACGATGATTGTTTACTTAATGAACTAAGAGTGACTGTTAAAGCCTATTATTCTGAGAAAGCACAGAAAGTTAAGGGAGATAAAATATACAGTTTACGAACTCTTGCTTGAAAAAAAAAAAGATGACACGTCAACCATTGTAAAAGCCAACAGGGACTATAGAACCTTTTTTTGCACAACAGAAATCCACGTGTTCTTTCAACATTCATTTTAATTTTGTAGACCTGCACATGTAATGGTAAATCTTACTGTTAATAATAACACGGCTTGAAACTCTTTCTAATGTAAACCATGCAAATTCTTTGTTGTTGCTTATTATCCGCTGCAAAGGTGATTAAATGTTTGACGGCGATGCCAGGCGGCCTTCGTCTTTTGGCATTTTTTGCAATTGCAATTGTTTTCCTAGTGTGTTGAAATGAAACCAAACTCAGTGACTAATAAATTGAAATTTGCAGAATAGGTTCCTCGAGTTTGTAGATATAGCAGACGATACAGCAATATTTCTTGCGTTTATTATCGCATTTTGTGTTTTGATACACTCTGTTCTGAACAAAAATATGTATGAACTGGCGATCATTCAATTTTATCTAAATCGTAATACGTAAGCAGCCGTTGTTGTTCATCTACTGTTGGCGTGAGTTACCCCTTTTCAACAGTCTTGCTCTTGTTAGAAAGAATTTTTTCGTGACAGAGTTAAAGCAATAATTGATAATGTTGCCCTGGTGCTCTCAGAACTAAGGTGCCTTGCGAAAACGGTTTAATGTTTGTTTCTTTGACTGGGCTTTGAGTCGTACTCAGGGGTATTTCACTTATATGCACACCAACTCGTTCCGTGCTTAATAACGGTGGGAAACCGAGAGGCAACCTCGTACAAACTACTACTGCGCTTGCCGGAACCTCATCGTGTGACACTCATGTACATGATGGTCGAAAGACGGACTTGATCCCGTGAACGCTACATTTAAATAGGATTAGTAAGCGTGAAACTGACATTCCCACACATCGATGTAAGCGTAGCCAAAGACTCGGATGTAGGCTCCGTTGTCGAGCACCTTCGCTCGTAGGTTTTCGGCTGTGTTGCCCCGTCTGGTGTAGTACTGACCGCGCGTGAACGCACACTCGTGAGCACTTACATTGAAGTGGGATTAGTAAGTGCACACGCTAACCACTATGCCACGGGCCCCGAATCTGAATTGGTGTCCCCAGTACGCGTCTTTTGATGACCCTGTCCTGCCATTGTTCTCGATGGTTTCCTCCACCCATTGATCTAGCACGTCGACGGTTCAGTGAAATAACATGGCTTACGGCGTTAACCCGAATATGAACAAGCAAATAAGTACGTAATGTATACCGATGACACAGATGCCAAAACACTGAAGTTTGTGTTTCGATAGTTGAATTGATGCTTGAATAGAAAGTATGAAGTCGGAAAGCCAATCTAACGTACGATACATATATTGACTGGACTTGGCTGTCCTTCAAACACAGAGAGAGTGACCTCTACAACTGATGGCAATTAGTAACGTCACATAGATGCGCGTGTCGATGTAAACAATACATATCGTAACATATTTCCTTTTAACAGAGAAAAGCTTAATCAACTGAAATTTATAATAAAATGTTCATTCCTGCTCAGTGTCTTGCAAGTCTTTGTGATTTTACTTTTAAGTTTTACCATTATAATTAACTATAAATCGAGAGAAAAAACATTAACTTTAAACGCCAATGCAGTTCAATTCAGTGCCTCTTAGGGCAATCACAAAGCACAAATGTTATTTCACAATGTCCAGGGAGTGGACCACTTTTAGTTACTGTCGGGTTAGTTATAATGTTGACTGGTGTGGGTTTTTTACATTTCGGTTCTGGATCAATTTCTGGGGTAGACATGACTGGGTCATTTGGTTGTACACGTTCCTGGTGTATTGGTAACTCCTTAGTCGTTTTGATGTGTCTTCGATTGCGACGCCATGTTACTTCGTCATCTCTCTGTGGTATGCGGTATGTGGTAAGATCGTCTACCGGCTTCATTAATGACGACGCCTCTTTTCCATAAGTTGTCATTTGGTCGGGCAGGTTGAATACGTACTTGGTCGCCTTCTACTAGTGGTTTAAGAGATATAACAGATCTATTGTAGTACTTTTCTTGTTTAACCATCTTATGTACTTTTTTGCCCAGAATATCAGCTAAAAGTTGTGGTTTTAGCAAGGGCTTAGCAGTTGGTAAAAGTGTTTTTGTTCGCCTGTTGAAAAGGCGTTGCGTGGACGATGAATTGAATGCTTCTGTCGGTTTGTTGCGTTGTTCTAGAAACGCCAGGTAAGGGTCTGTTCCCGATTTATCACATTTCTTGATAAAGCGTTTGGCGATTTTCACAGCAGCTTCGTCTTTGCCGTTCGACTGGGGATAGGCTGGGGAACTGGTCAAATGGTGGAACTCGTATTTCTTCGCAAGATCGGCAAATTCTTTGGATTTGTTCTTGATAGCTTCAAGTTTTTTAGGATCTGGTTTCAACCAATCAGATGACAGTAGGTGTCCGATGAAGGATACTACATGTTGTTTCCATTCAATCTTGTCAGCGTTTAGAACAATTTTCTTTTGTTGGCATCGATCCATAAGTTTTGAGAAACGCATGTCATGATTGCTTACTGCAGCATCATCAGTTTGTTCTTTGCCAATGACCATGATGTCATTTGCTACACGAAACACTCAAGGTAAGTCTTTCAAGGCTTGGTCCGGATGGTATTGAAAAATCTCTGGGGCCGGGGAAACACCAAAGGGCAATCGGAGACATCGATATCGACCGTATGGAGTTCCGAAAGTTGTGAGCAAACAAGATTCCTCATCCAAAGCAATATGCCAAAATCCATTCTTAAGATAAAGTTTGGAGAAGACTTTCGCTTTTGTAAGATTAGGTAACATATCCTATATCAGAGGTAAGGGATAAT
Source organism: Mopalia ciliata (assembly GCA_034783835.1). NCBI lineage: Eukaryota > Metazoa > Mollusca > Polyplacophora > Chitonida > Mopaliidae > Mopalia > Mopalia ciliata. The sequence continues at coordinate 10,989 of JAVFBW010160795.1, forward strand.
GAGATCTTTTTAGAGCTTTATTTAGGGGTATATGGTCGATACAAATCCCCAACCGTTGGGTTTTTTGACAATTACCAAACTGGAAACCCAATCAGTTGGTTGTTCGACCGGTGAAATGACTTGTAGCTGATCGAGTCGATGCAGTTCAGTCTTTTGTTGCCTCTGAAACTTGTAAGATATTTTCATGTAAAACTCTGATAAAGTTGTTGTGCTGACCAGGACCCAAGGAGAGGAGATCTGTTGTTAGAAACAACAACAAATTGTCCTTTATAGTTTTTGGAGTTCTTTGGATTGACTACTCACAGAGTAGCTTTTCCAATAGCTTGTATATCCGCAACTTGACATCCGATGGGGATATTTGAGTGTTTTTCTTAAGATCGCATTTTGATATCACCTGGCATGTTGCGCCATGGTCAATTTGGAAAGACAACGATTTGTTGTCAATCAGAAGAGTTGCAAATATCTTTACTGGAAGTGTGTTGTTAACAGCATTTACATTCTCGGAAGTCTACAGTAACAAAATCTTCATTCGAAGACTGTTCTTCTGACTCAGTGTCAGATTCTAAGTCAGTGTTCATCTGGTTGACTCTATGTTTTGATCTATATTATTCTTTCTTAGATGAGCATTTAGAAGCAAAGTGAGACATTCCTCCACAAGAAGCAGAGCACTTCTC
>JAVFBW010160806.1:0-11661 GCA_034783835.1 Mopalia ciliata
CCCCGCGATTGCCGGAGCCACAACATGTGACTCGCTCATATACCTGATGGTCGAAAGGCGGACTCGAACCGTGAACGGTAAATCGAAGCATGTTCAGCTCGGGAAGTGCACTCGCTACCACTAAGCCATGGGCTACAAAGTTTGAAGTCAATCGGTGAATTTGTCTTTAACTTTTACAATGTTTGTGACTGAGGGCGGGATGTCGAATAGGATATATATAGTAGTGGGGACAATTAGGTCAGTTATTAAAACAAGAAATAGCAAGGAAAACAAACAAAACATACTGTTTTTCATACAATGTATTCGTTTAAATGATTAAGCAGAAAAATTTATGTGCATGTTAAACTTCGCCGCCGATTCCATACATTTCCAAAAATGAAGACCACTAATCAATATGATAGCAATAATAATTAACAGTTGACAATTGTGATGATAAGAGATTTGTTTTATGGAAGATCATTGACATTAAGAGTGCTGACAATCTAAATACATCACTAAACCTCATACAACACTGTCACTTTCTTCAGACATGGCTTTAAATAAAATCAAACATATTTACTGCTTATATTCTATTTCTTGGTTTGTTCAATTGGGTTGTAACATCCTACTCAAGGGTATTTCACTTCTATGGTGACAGATTGTCTACTTCACACTACTCTTGCATAAATACCCCGGAAAATGAAGAGGAAACCACCCCTACATTGACTGGAGCAACAGGATGTGACTCACATACCTGACGGTAGACAGGCAGACTCAAACCCATGGACGGTACAATGGAGTAGGATTAGTAAGCACACTTGTACTAAGCCATGGTCCAACTCTATTTGTAATACAGGTTTATTTTTAAATATTTGTAAAATCAGCTTAATTATCAAGAAACCATGAACCCTGGTTGTCATGTTTTTTAATCAGTGCCGATAAATCTTTTACATTCAGTGAGTAATTTACACTGGAGAGTGTACAAAACAGAGATACACCTGATGTAAAAAATTGACCCAGTAGTTCCAAAAGTGTATTAGTGGATGGGTAGAAAATAAATTTATTTTTAAGCACTTGAATTTCTCTTAAAATGTTAGATGCACTCGGTACACCATGCTTTTTAATTTTGTTTACCTATATCATATTATATACTAGCAGTAGATATAGTGATGGCTTCATGTCTATGTTACAAATAAACTTTATTTTTGATTCTTTCTTTAACAAAGCACTTCTACCAAAAAATTATATCTTTAACAAACCAAAAGACTAAATTGCCAAATGTGCATTAGGCTGTTGCGGTTAATACAAGAATCCAAAACCATTCTGGTTAGGATAAAAATTTTGTGAGGCATTTCGCACATTTTTCATTTAACAATTTTCCCTAAGACGAGCAGTCTTTGTGCCCTGGCTTATAAAATATCAATCGTTGGTCCTACATGAAAAAAGGAAGTAAAATATCTCCTAAACAGAAAGTTACTGCAATATCAACATATTATCAACTGTACATAGTTTAAAAAAAAAACAAACAAATGACTAGTACTGGTGATGAAAGAGACATGAATGCAAAGTGTATCAGGAATCGAAGCTTCAAAACTGGCTACTAGAATAAAATTATCAACAGTTTTTTGAGAGTTCTTCTCAATACAATTATTGACAATTTTATATAAAATATCAAAGATTCAACATTTTATTGTCTTTCTGTGACAATTTTGTCTGAAAATCGTTTCCACATGTACAAATATTCACAGCATACACCAAAGGCCGTTTTTTTAACTGTACACACATGCCCTTAAAAAAAATAAAATATTGAAGTACATTTTTCCCCAAGATAAGAAGTGGTAGCCAGTGGAAGTTTTCCCGAGACAACCATATACACATTGATTTTGTCCAAATAAACTCATTAACTTCACAATTAGGAAAATCCTAGAAACATTAAGTGCAAAGCTATTAATTTTCATAATCTGCTTAAGTAATCCAATTAAATTGTCAGTGTGCGCTAATACAAATTGTATTAGAAAGTTAAAGCACTTAATACTTATCAATAACAACAAAAAGATAAAACGTTAAATTGAATGCAGGGTAAGAATTTTATAAGCACCAGTGACAAACTATAACAAAATTTCACTTGTCAAACAAGGAGTGTGTGAGGTTTGGCATGCCAAGCAGATAAAATTCAAGATTCATTGACTCCAAAATAAATACTTTTTACTCATAGTAAAAAAAAACAATGCATATTTTTAAACTTTACACAAGAAATATTAATTTTGTTCAAGAAAAGGATTGAAAGAAATATTTACAAATGTGGTCACATGAATCTTAGACAGGTCACAAGAGTCTTGGATCAAAAAATAAAATTTTGGACCATAAAAAAATCTTGGGACCTTAAAAAGTTATTTTATATGAAAACTAATCGACATAATCGTTGTCTGTGATAGAAGTAATTGACCTTGTACAATGTTTTAAAATATGCACTGCTTTACTGTAAGTGTGAATAAAAAGTTGACATTTTGGAGCTAAATTTATAAATCTTGAATTTGTTCGCTTTGGCGTGCCATAGTGAAGTGAAGCGTCAGTTGGACGAATAGCACATTTACAACACTGTCTTTACGATTTACAGGTTTGGGATCTGTGCATCGGTTAAATTCAATGCATACAATGCAGCAACACAAATGATGATGTATAAAATCTCAACCCTGCCATAACATAATACAAGACTTTCATGTATTAGGTTTATAAAAATTTCCAAAAGAGGCATCATAGAGGATTAAATATCAAAATCCTCATGCAGGCAATAAAAACAGGGTCAACGCTTTAACAGACAACCGATGTCTCCAGGACTTTAGTAGAATACCGAATGTCATAAATTAAATAATTCCAAGTATTGAATGCAATACAAACGCTCCCTAAGTTTAGATAAGTAAAAATTATTTCAGATAGATTCCAATCTGTATGGCCATACACCCATACCTTTGCAAAAATTGAATGAAGACTATGAAGACTTTGATATCAATGCTAGCATTGCCAGAGACGTATGATAGAAAGAAGTGTCTTCCCCCTGCACCAGTAGGAGACGAGTATCCAGGACATTTCTGTTCATGATCATTTATTCATACATGACAGCAGTTTCTTTTGATATAGCACTTTTGTTAATGCTGTTACATTGTACATGACTTTTTAAAAAATAAGTATTTAGGTTGTAAACATCAAATTTAAAAAACTTCTGTTTTTGTTCTTCTGTCTACATGTAATACAAATATGTTTAATATTAGGCAATCCACAACATACTTGTGTATAAAGCAGTTTGTAAATTAGCAATTTTATATATATAAAAAAACACATACACTCATACACATTCATAGTCGTAGATAAAGATTTTTGAAATAAAATTCTGCAATTTGTGATCTCATGAAAGAACCTTCAAACAGTAATATTTTAGTAAGAATTTCTTTTAAAAAATTGAAGTGTTCATTAACTGTTTTCAAATTTAAACAGGTCTTCAAAAACACTATGTGGACCTCCAGCTTATATATACACTTCAACCGTTGTCATTTTAAACTAAAATTCCTTCTCTGCTATTACAAAAGAATTTAAAAATTTAAATTTAAATTTCTTCAAGTGGCATTTAGAAGCTGGTGGTTATAAAACACAGCAAAATAGTTATGGATTACTGCTTTTAGGTTTAGTCTCAGCGACGTTTTAGTCTAGATCCTAAGACCGGTATAATATGCTTGATAACGGCCTTTGGATCTAGACCAAAACGTCTCGTGCTAAAAAACCTAGAAGTAGTAATCCCTAACAATGTGTCTGTGCTTTGAATTGGGTACAAACAGGGTACAATAGTTTTCTGAATAGATTTTGACAAATCGCTTGAAGCCACATATTTTGACACATATTGAAACGATTGATCACTTTAAAATTGAATCTGTCAATAACATGAAGTATTCAAGAATGATTACAGAAAAACTTTTCAAAGTCTTATATAAACATAAAATATTAAAGACTACAGAAGACCTTAAAGAAGATGATATCCTTTCGCTACTAAATCTTTCTTCGATCTACACATACAATAATAAATGAAAGACATACATCCTATATCTGGTGTAATGTATATCATATACGAACACAATGTACAAGACACACAGGTAATAAAACATAAACAATGAATGAGTTAATAAATGAGGTAATTGCAGTAGTAACACACACACACACTTTATAATCCACTAGTCTATAACCAGCAATAATATCAACAAATAGACAATGGATGGCAGTCGTTCTCTTGTAATGTATACACACACTGTACAAAAAGGACCCGTTTGTGCTAGCAGTCCGACATGCCTACGGGTGAAGGGGGAGGGGGGTAAGGTTTGAAAAAGCTTCTTTCTGTGGAGGGGGACGGTGGACAGCTTATTTCATCTGATAAATAATGACTTCTAGGGGTTGGAGGGGGTGGGAAAGGATCAGAGTCATAGTTCAGCTCTGCCACAGAGTTATAACATTTTTTGGAGCGTGAATAAGGCTCACTTTCCTCGCAGACGTCTGTGCTACAAGGTGTGGTGGGAGGAGGTGGAATGTGCCTCAATCTGTAGGCTCTATACGAACGTACAGTGGAGGGACTATTAGATGAGTAATACAAATCCCCTGTGTACTGGGACCGGTCAGTCACAGGGCTAGGCGGTGGGTTAAGTGTCTCTTTGGGGTAGTGAGTCACTGTGGAGCTACTAGATGACGCTCCGGTTATATGATTACGATCATACGTTTGGCCTCCACTGCCTGTTGTGCTCACTGATAAGGCAGTTGTATAAGATTTACCCCGAGAAGAAGTTAATGTATGTTGGGGTGTTAGTTCCTCTATGATAGGGTTTAGAGGTTTCAAGTCTACTCCCTCTAACGGGGGCTGATTTTTACGGCGGCATACAAACATCACTACTACTACCACCACAATGAACACGGCCCCAATAATTATGGCCACCGTGTAAGGGGCTGGGTTTGAACCTTTCGGGCTAGTGTTTGCCGCCGTGCAACCCTTCTCATCGGAACAATCATCCCTATCACTGCAATCCTTCACACCATCACACCTCTGTGATAAGCGGATACAGCTGTTGTTTTCAGTACATGCGAATTCATGACTTTTACAACAGTTTTTCTCATCACTTTTATCTACACAGTCTTTTTTCCCATCACACTTCAAAGCCTTGTCAACACAGCCACCGTCGTCGCAAGTAAACTGTGTCTTTGAGCACGAAGGACAATGCTCCTCATCGGATTGATCCTCACACTCCGGGAAGCCATCACAGCGCCAAGAGCTGGGCAGACAGCGAATAGTTCCGCTTAAACAAGTGAACTCTGTGGGCTTACATGTGGGAGGATCAGCACATGTTAAATCGTTGTCCTCAAGCACCAAACCGATCGGACATGAGCAGCGGAATTTTCCACCAGACTTGGCCACACAAATATGAGAACATCCACCGTTATTTTTCGCGCATGGATGCTGTTCTCGTTCTTCGTCAGTTATCATCTGTACAGCGTGTATATCACGGAGATGATTAATCCGGCCATGAATAAATTCCCGCTGTTGGCCATTCAATTTCTCAATCCGCTCAATAAGATACTGGTCTTTATCGGTCCAGTAGACAAACTGGCCAAACACGGCGATTCCGTTTGGTGTCAATATGTTACCATCAACTAACACATCTCGATTTCCACCCAGTAAATCAGACGATTCTATCCGTTTCAGTTCAATGTCGCTCCAGTACAGACGCCCATTCTGTGTATCGATAGCTAGAGCTACAGGTTGCCGGAGATCTGTGTTAAATAATGGAACTCTGTCCGTTCCATCCATGGCTGCCTTTTCAATGCGAGGAGGATTCACCATGTTAATCCAGTACATGTGCCTGAAACCAAAACCAAAACACATGTGAGAAAAAAATTATATAATTAACAAAGGGCTGTCAAGGAAACTTAATAAAGCCAAGCGGAGTAGCAAACAGGGTCACCGCCAAAGGCTTATTTAAAACAACATATATGCTCATAATCCCAGCCAAATCCCAGCCAAATCACCTTTTCCCACTCAAGTTTAACAAAAGTTTTTTTTCTTCAAAAGAGTCAAATATATGGTGTTTAGAATGATTTTGTTGCAAAATGCAATGTCAGCAATATTTTTTTGGTGCAACACAATCAAATCCATGTTATTAGCATAAAAAAGTTAAGTTTGAAGCTTATATCTGAATTTTAGGGGTGGCCATATTGGTTTGCAGAATTAGGTTAAATGATATACCATCAGTTTCTTAACCAGAGGAAACTATTTTCCATGTTTGAAATAAGTCTGAATTCATTGGAGTTTTTTGTTAATAACAAAAATATCAGGCCTTCTCATTTGAGGTGTGCTGTCCCATGCTTTAACACTGATCACTCACCTCAAATCAGAAGGTCTGATATAGACGTATATGTTGCCAAATTTGGCAATGATGGCCATTTTGTTTTTGGAATTTGGTGCCATTCATACTAATTTGTCATTTTAAGAGGAAGTTACAGAACAAGTTTTAAATTAATCTGTGGATTTGTTGTTAAATTTTTATGTGTTAACCACAAAGGCTTCAATTTTGCAAAATTGTGTCATATTGTTTGAGCAATTTGGTTAAATGCAATCAAATTTTTTGCCTTAAAGAAGTAAGCTTAATTCCAAGTTAATCAGTTTAATTGCTCTCAGGCTATATTGTTAAAATAAAAAGGAGCAAATATTAAAAAATTATGCAATGGTGGCCATTTTATATTAGGGAATTTGGTGAAACGTAATCCCATCTGTTGTCTTAATTGGTTTGTTTGTTTTTTGTTTTTTTTGATGAAATGCAATACCATCCATCATCTTAACAGGATGGATTACCAAACCAAGTGCGAAATTAATCAGTACAATTGTTTTCAAGCTCCATGTACCGTGTTCAAACAGTTGTATACAAATAAATATATGCAACCGGAGAGCAGTTCCTCAAATGTAAAAAAAACATCTTTCCAATCTTGTAATCCCACTTATTCTCAAGACAATAAATACTTCATTTCCTAAAGCGGGTTGAATGGAACCTGGAAAATGGAACCTACCCTCTGTCAGGATCAAGTACAATAGATCTGGGTTTCTCGTCCTCACCCTGTACCACTAAACCAATTGCTGTCCGGTTCAAGTGAGTAACATTGATGACATTATTCTCTGCACACGTCCAGTAGAGGTATCGAGAGTACGGGTCAATGGCAAGGTCATACGGCTGGTGTTGTTTCAGAGCATTTGGTACAACCACGGTGGACTGCAAGGAGAAATAATATTTGTACAGATATTTTTCGTATAATTTATATAAATATTAAACTTGCAATCCCATTTGATATTGTTTGTTTGTTTGATTGGTGTTAAATGTAGTACTCAAGTGTATTTCACTTATATGACTTCACACTGTACACAGCCTTATTACGGTGGAAAACCTAGAAAAAACCTTGTAAAAACCACCCCAGCGATTGCCGGAGCCACAACATGTGACTCGCTCATATACACAATCCCATTTGAGTTCACGGAAATATTTGTTTTTCAGCCTTAGTATCTGGCCTATGTAACACATGAAATAAGGAGGAGTAAGGTTATTGGAAGTTAAATGACAGTGTGTAAGCAGGGCATGGATGCACCTGCAATAGCAACAACAATAACATTTATTTCTCAAATGAACCTTTGGTCATTGTATTATGCAAATTAATAACATAACAAGGTACTGTCAAATACGTAGATATGTTCGGCAATGGTGACAACTTGTACCAAATGATTTTAAAACCCCATCATAAACAACAAAGGTTTGAACCAGACATGGAATGTACCCAACAATTTTTTAAGCTTTGCAAATCATTTGCTTTTACAATGGATACATTTTTGCTGTTGTATTACTATTTCCCCTAAAAAATGTGCTTGTAAGATAATTAAAATCAAATTATTCCAACCTTAAAAGTTTGATTGATTGGGGTTTAACGTCCCGCTCAAGGATATTTCCCTTATATGATAGATTGTGCATTTCACACTGCACCTAGCCTCATTACGGTGGAAAACCTGAGAGGAAACCTCGTAAAAACCACCTACGTGATTGCTGAAGCCACAACATGTGACTCACTCATATACCCGATGATTGACAGGCTGACTCGATCTGGTGAACGGTACATGAAAACAGGTTCAGATTAGTAAGCGCATTTGCTACCACTAAGCCATGGTCGCAGGCAGAATGGTAAATTGAAGGACATGTAGGATTAGTAAGCACACTGCCCCCATTATTGTGATCGTGATATTTAGGTAATTTTAGGGACATAAATAAATGATAAGTAAATGATTACTTCTGTCCCATCATCGTGTGCTCTCTGAATGGTTTTCGTCTTGCCATCAATCCAGTAAACAAACTCATCCACAGGGTCGTAATCTATAGATTTAACATTCTTCAAGCCTTTGATTGGTAAGATGACATCAAGGTTATCCTCCGTGTCCAAAACCATACGACTGATCGCTCCCTTCTGACTGAACAGCAGGAATGAATTGGGCGCTGGTAAACAAAACATCATTAATTCAGATTAAAAGGTAGTCAAAATTCTCAAAGTTATTAACTTTATATGAAGCTTTCGTCAGTGTGTTGAGTAAAAATGTATGTAGCAAGGCTGGCATCAAATAAGAACAGATAAGAGAACTATGGAACAATTACATGCAATGAGAGCACCAGATGCTTTTTCGCTACACCACTTCTAACTCATGAAAAAATAAACTGTTGATTCCCTGTCCAAAGTAGAAATTTAGTTAACCAGACATATGTCATCTACACTATCAATGTAATATCTTGATTTCTAGAATCAAATGAAGTCAGTTATACCATTGTTTGCATAATGTTTAATCAGACTTTAGGTTATTTCCTTAACATGACAAAGATTGTTTATTTGTTATATTGGACTTTTACACAATGCTTAAGGTGTTTCCATTTTTTCGATGACAAGATGGTGCAAATTAAGCCACAATAATGACTAAAGAGAATCTTGACAAGATACGTTTATAAAGACTAACCAGGCTTTGAGTTCACTTACCCACACATGTTTTATTGTCAGGGTTGAGAGAATAGTGAGTAGGACAGGCACAGCGATGAGTGGTACTGTTCATGGAAGGGGATTCCCCAGGCTGAGCCAAACACAGGTGGGAGCAGTCACCATTGTTTGCACCACATGTATTCCACCCTGAAAACACATTACAATAGCAATAAAAACATAATGACTATGACCTTAACAAAAACATAGTAAATCAAACAAAAAAAAGAAGGTTTTCAGAATGCAACAAGCATTCATTTATAATCGTTTTCTTCCCTTAATACTGATATAAAGTAAACCAAAAGGCGGATTATTTTTGTTGCAAACAGGGTAAACTTTAAACCCTTTATATCATAAACAAATTACATGTGTGGTTTAAAAAAGCCATTTTGTAATCAATTCAGTTGATTACATCAAGGGAGGTAACAGACCTGATTGTCTAGAAACACTGAACACCAGTATATCCATGATGTAGTCCACTTTCTCCTGTATGACAGTTCTGTTTGTACCAGAGATCTTGTTTGCCCTCTCAATTGACTTGGTTTTCAGGTCAGTCCAGAAGATAAAGTCTTGGTACTGTGTTAGTCCGTACGGATGGGGCACATGATCAGCTACAACTTTTCTACGCTGATTTCCTGTATTATTAAAGGACAACTAGATGTTATAAATGTGATAAACATTGTCTTATCTAACAAAGAGCTTCAAAAACATTTTTGTTGTATTGATATATTAAAAAAAAACATGTATATATAATATTTATAATAATTTTTTTTTTAACATTCAAAGAGTAAAAGGATAAGTGTTACAAAGTTAACTGTTTACTTGAAGACAATTTGCCAACTTACAAGTTACATATTATTATTATTATTTTTTTTGTTAAACATGCAAAACCGTTGGTGGAATGCAATCACAGAACATAACAGGACACCAAAAACATATTATTACCTCATGTCAGACTTTTATTTAATGCTGCTCTCTTAGTACCAGAGATATACCTTCAGTTTAAAACTTGTTATTCCATTGTTTTGTTTAGAGCGTGTGTTAACAACAGTGCAACTAAAAAGACCATAAGTGTTATTAGCCTATTTTACCTGAGAAAACGAGCAAATATACAAACTACAAAATGACAATTACATACCCATCATGTCTGAGCTTTCTATGACCTTGTCGTCAAAGTCTGCCCAAAATATTCTTCTTTCCGAGTAGTCAATGGTGAGGCCTTGGACGCGACCCAGATTATCAACCAGTACCTGCCTTTGTGTGCCATCCAGAGCTGCTCGCTCTAACTTTGGCTGTTTACCCCAATCAGTCCAGTACATGTGCCTGATCAAACAAAATAATTCAATTACATTAATTCATTCACTATGAGGAGGCTCTGTAGGCGCAAGCTATCAGCCCCTCTTCAGCACTAGTAGTGTCTCAAAACATAAAGATCTGTCCAAATGTTAGACCCTGTCCAAATTCCTAGGTCCAAATTGACAAAAAAAGGAATGTATATTAATGCGTGATGCTTTATCCAATCGACAGAGTTAAAATAAATTTTAAAAACATTAAAAGCCACTCCTCTGCTGGAGGGAAATGATATTTTATTACTGTGGATTATGCGACACAGTAACAACACTTTATAGATAATTATGGTGACCATGAAATCTGCAGGCCTGGGTTGGATACGAAGATAATATCCGCACGCAAAAGGTGATAACAAAAACAAAAGATGAATATTTCAGCACATATACTTGTGAATATAAACAAAAATGAATCAGTGAATCTATTATTTGATTTGTTTGTTTGTTTGATTGGTGTTTAATGTTGTACTCAAGGGTATTGCACTTATATGACGACGGACAAAAATACAGAACATCACAAACAAATCTGCTTCCCGTTACCCGTTAGCTCTGAGAACATCAGGGCAACGGAAAGCAACCTCTTTTCCCGCCTCTTACGATCAACCGAGGAAGCCAAGGGAGTATTCTGCAGGGGCATGGCCCACCCGCTCCCTCACAGGGCCCTAGTCCCAGGGAACACAAGTGATCACATTCAGGGAACACAAGTGATCACATTCAAACTTTGTACACATATACTTCATACAATAGCACGCAATTTGCCGGAAATCGATTTCAAAAAAAGTATGCAAATTAGGCATCTGCATGTCCAATCAAAATGACAAATTTTAGGAATTATTTTAAATTGGCCTAAATTAGCCAAAAAAAATATTGTTTCATATGTAATCGATGACGCTGAATACAATGATATAATTTTAAAAAGTGAATTCTTTACCAAAATCCAGTTATAACCAAAAAAAAGTTTCACTGTTTCTTTAAGCCTACTTAAACAGTAGTAGAAATAATTGGTGTCGTCTTAAATGCAGAACATGCCCAGGCAGAGCTTATTGACAGAGTTTATTCAACTGGAAATATCTCTGTAACATTGAACCTGCACGTTATTCTGTAGTTATATAAATACACCATCATTTACCACATTGCTTTGAACTACTTCGCTTTGCCCTGGGTTACAAATTAAGAGAAGTAATTCGTCTAAGGCGCATCAAAGGATGCCGACAAGCTCACTTCAGATTAGACTCGGGAATCAACAAAACGTCCA
>JAVFBW010160817.1:0-21179 GCA_034783835.1 Mopalia ciliata
GGTATCTAAATTGTATGCTAAGTTTCCACTTTTAAGTCAGCCTTAATTAAATACGCTGGAAAAGCGAGAGAAAACCCAGTAAAAGCCGTCCAAACTATCGTGGAAAACACCCTGTTTTACTCTCTAATACATATGAGTCAAAATTACTCTTGCTTCGCCATTTAAATGTCACTTAAACCAATCTGAATTAATGTGATGGATTGATTGGTGTATTACCCCGACAGTATAACTATAAACAAAATGAAACTATGTATATTAATAAAGGAAACCTCCACCAAAAGCCTATGTGTTTTTTATGTCACTTGAAGACGTTTCAATCGAGTATTGTGTTATGCCATGTTATTTGAAGACATTTTATATTAACTGCAAAAAGAAGTGCAAATTGTTTTTATTCCAGCTGATTTTCCTGTTTTGGCCTTAAGATTGATATAGCAGACTTGTCCACATGGCAGATTTAGATACATGGATTTATATAGTCGGGGGCTCTATTTTTGGCTCAAAACCCCTTCCGTAACTTCAATGTACTGGATTTGTCTGGCAGATGACCAGATTAAGATAGACCTTTCAAATCTCGTATCAACTCTGATTTCTCCTTACAAAAACGACATGCTTTCTTTCTAAAACAAACATTTTCGCTTTTAAAAGAATGCGGCCTACAGTACAATGTACCTTTGCAGTTGTCGTTTGATTGGAATCCACTGGTACATTCACATACGCCAGGTGCGGTACATCTTCCTTTATTAGGACATTCCCCAGGTAGGTTAGAACCACAAACCGCTGACAAGATAAAACATTTGGTTCATATAGTGACGTCCATTACCCTGTTAATAAATGCAACACTAAATATCTTTGTTTTAATCATTAGAATTGAAGAAAGACACGAATTCGCCAAAACTCGAATCTGTATGTTACTATATCTGACACTATTACAAGGATAAAGAGAAAATAGTACTATTTTCCCACAGTGAAATCTTACCATTCAAAAATTAGTTCTGTCCATTAGCGGGGAATGATAGTTTCTCTTGAAAATTGCTGGTGTTATCGTTTTGGGGAACTAGGGGCACTTCGACACAATAAAGAACTTACGTTGACAACTTCCTTGTTTAATACTCCACTTCAAGCCTTCCTCACAGCCACATTTGTACGAACCAATCACATTCGTGCATTGTCCACTTGTACAGAGTGGTTCATCCAATGCACACTCATCAATATCTGTCATAAATTATATCTAAGACACAATAAGTCAAATAATAGGATGATTATGCGTAATAGTTATTGATTATTTAAAGAGTTTACATCTTTTTCACATAAAGAATTTTAAAACAAAAGTGTAACTCTAGTAGTACAAGAAATAAGAGAGATTAGTGAAAAACGGTGTACCATATTGCAGGTATATGGAACACCAGTCAGTAGTTTAGCCTATCAAACTCATACTTTGTATGCATGTAAACTACCACATGACACCCAAAGCTGAATGTAGCATTTACATGTTACTTGTCCAACATCAAGACAAAATCCGCATGTTAGCTTTGGGTATAAGTGCTTATAAATATCATTTCACGGGTTTGACTTACCAAGACATTGCGCTTTTTGGGAACCAGATGGGCAGTTGACTTACCAAGACATTGCGTTTTTTAGGAGCCAGATGGGCAGTTGACTTAAGACATTGCGGTTTTTTGGAAAACAGATGGACAGTTGACTTACCAAGACATTGCAGTTTCTGGAAACCAAATGGGCAGGTGACTCACCAAGACATTGCGTTTTTTTAAAACCAGACAAACATTTGACTTATTAAGACATTGCGGTTTCTGGAAACCAGTTGGACAGTTGACTTACCAAGACATTGAGGTTTCACGAAACCAGAAGGACATACACAAGAATCCGGAGACTCACATTTCCCGCCATTTTCACATATACCAACTAAACCAAAGCACACAGCTGAAAAACAAAATAATTCAAAATATATCTGTAACAGATTTCAGAAGCCCGAAGCAAATCCATGTTGCTTAGAATATTTTGTTATTTAACAATAACACCTCAACCAGCAAATGCCACCTATAACAAGTTCATGCCGTGTTTGGCAAAACAAAAATCAAGGAATTGCTACATGTTTTAAAATTAACTTACTCGAGTCGCCAATATTTCCATTCTCCATCAACAGTCTTACTTGAATTTTTAAAGATCTACTTAAGAGAGATTTGCTTTATCTATCTGCAACCAGTCGAATGACAAACTCGCACTTGGACAGTTTATAGGACAAACCATTTTCCCTATTCGACGTTTACTGGTGGCAACCAGACAAAAAACAATGCACAGCTATATTCGAACAGGTCATCTTCGAAAGTCTTTGCCTTAACTGGCTGCTAATTTGAGGCAAATATTTCATTGTTTCTTGTAGAAACAAACGTCGATTGTCGAGTCTGCGATGCCTACCTACCATGTTTTATTTTGACCTCCACTAAATTGCTACTGGGGGCTCTAGTGTTTTCGGCTGTGATAAAGAAACAGCCCTGGGACAAACTTCAAAGAATCTTTTGATGCCACAATCGACTGTAGGACAAGGTAGGAAATTAGAAGAGGCTTGACAAGGGGGAGCTTTTTTTATGAGTTGCCTTCGGGAGATGTATCACCAATAGTTCTAAATGACTGTACACACATAGAGGTTCTCATCGATCAGTTGCCAAGCTCAATATAGTTTGATCGTCAACATTACAAGATGACCCACATTTTCATTTCATCAAAGCTATATTAATGAAGGATACATTAAGGGTATCTGCAAGTCAAATTCAACCTTTAAAAAATAAGATCTGTTCATACAAACCATACAAAATCAAACATACGTAAACAGGACTGGGAATCATGGTGCCATTGGTATCCAGGATTACAATCGCAGGAGTAACTTCCTATCTCGTTATTACATCCCAAGTCACATATACTAGGATCGTAAGAACACTCATCGATGTCTACAATCAAGACACTTATGGATAAAATGGGTGATGTAGTTTCTGTCTTTTGGTACTTAAAAAATTCCGTATACTGTAAAACCTTTAGGATTAAAGTGCCCCCATATTAAACAACAATGTAAATTTTCCATTTGATTAAAAACGTATGGACATAGTGTCTTGTCGAGTGTTGATGTAATAAAAATAAAAACCAAAAGGTGTAGAGTGACCATGTCGATTAGACAAATCACAGATCCACTCACAAAAGCTTTCAATAACCATGTGTTTTAGTCCCCATGTTGTGTGGCTTTTCATTGAAAATGGAGACAATGACCTTTGGTGACCCCTACCAATCGATGTTGTCATTCACGCAAAGTTTAATGCCACACAAGTAACAAGCAGCTAGATTACATTTAATTTTTATCAGAGTTGTGAAAATCTAAGACCAACGATAAGAATGTTTTATTTGAGTTATCCACAGAAGTGAATGTAACACTTATTAAGGCGGGATCAATTTTATATGTTGTAATGTACAAACACATTTATTAACAGAAATCAACTTTATTCCGATGCACGAAATATCATCCTGACTCTACATCGCTGTAATCTTAAGCAGTAGTTACATAAGTGAGTTCCACATCAAACTTACCTGAGCAATCAGGTGCTTTAAATCCCGAAGTACAGCTACACACACCTGGTCTGACACATACACCCTGATTAGGGCAGATACTTCCAGGTAAGTCAAAACATACAGCTGTGGAACCAAGACACAAGGTATTCTGTGACACACAGACAAAAAATAACGGTATGTTTAATGTACAGGCTTCTATAAAAAAAAAACCCAGCTGATATACAACGTCTAGCAAACTTATCCTTTCTAATTATGATATTGATATATGGTCTATATCTGTTCACTCACTGGCTAAGGAGAGTATTCCCCGACGTCTTCTTAGTGTATTCATTTTCATTTTCAACCAAAGCAAATCGCGTCACATTGTTTTGGGTTTTTAAAAAATATAAAATAGTCATGCTCAAGGCGCTTAACAACAATCAATTTATCATTATGCCTTCTTCAGCGATTATGTTTTATACATTCAGCTTTGCATGTGTATTTATTTCTTGATTTAATCTTTGATTAACCCAAGTTAGACTTACGTGCACATTGATTTTGTGTGAAGTCCCACTGATAACCCTGCTCACAGTCACAGTAGAAAGATCCCGGAGTGTTATGACAGTCTAGTTCACATGTACCAGCCTCTACACACTCATCATAATCTAGAGGAATAGCAAAATAAAATTCGCTAGACATGCAATAAATAATAAACAACCAGAAACCCCAAGGCAACGTATGTTGAAACAATACTTAATATAAAAAAAATTCAGACAGAAAGCATTTATATTTTTCACAATTTGATATACAAAACCTCAAGTTAAAAGAGTTCTGTGAATATTGCAACGAAGAATAAGAAATCCTGTATGGCATTACATCCAAATACCATGAAGTGTTGCATTTGTCTAATTTGGAAAATGGAAGATGCATGCGACTATGTTGCTCACTAGCATTGTGAATTTTACAACACGATGGAGAGTAAAAGCTTCATCTGGCTCTCAATACATACCTTCACAGAGCGGAGGAATGAATCCGTGTTGACATTCGCAGGATTCGGGAGATATACAGGTGCCATCATTGGGGCAGTTCCCAGGCGGAAGATCCGAACACAAGGCTGGAGTTAAAGAAAACAACAACGAACATTTATCATTATATTGATGACATTTCGGAAGGCTGACAAATGACATTCGAATTTTCATGGGAATTTCGTAACAGATGTTAATTTATGGTAGAGTCAAGTTATACCTTTCTTATTTGAATGGTCAAGTATCGTTTTGGGCATCCACATTTTCCACAATTGACACACTTTTATACATACGTAGTTCTTCCGTATCTCCCGGTAGTGTACCATGTCCACTGCTTGTCTTACAGTAATGGCTGCCAGGCAGATTAACACATTCACCAGTACAGTCGCCATTATTCCCTTCACACTCATTTATATCTGTAAAAAAGAGATACTGTTTTATTGTCTTGTTGAAAAATAATATAGACAACGTTTAACGAATTATACTAATAATCTTACACAACTCTGGATAAACTGTCATGATAATATAATACAACACAAATTGGGATTATTATCTTACCATCACAATTTGATGAGGTAAACCCATTTCGGCATTCACACACACCTGGTGATGTACAAATTCCTTTATTTGGACAGACGCCTGGCTCAAAGTCGAAGCACACAGCTGAGGAAAAGAACAAAACGAACAATAATATGAGTGATATAACAAAACAAAAATCAACAACCGTTTTATGATAGTCGTATGAAGATAAGATAGACAAGTTCACGGTAAATTCGATATCTTAATTGCGTTACATTGCGATACAGAAAAATTATGCAATCTGACTGAACGACAATAATAGTCTTGACATCATCAAATCAATGACTATATCATTGGATAACAGAATATTTGTTTACTGTACAAACCTTTACAGAGATTATCTACTGAGTGCCATCCAAAGCCTTCTTCACATTCACAATAGTATGATCCCTTCTGATTGTGACATCTCAAATCTCCACACCCTCCATTACTGATGCCACACTCATCAATGTCTAAAGCATAAAACACGCTGTGTTAGTGTTGTCCATTTATGTACTATTAAACGTTCTTTGGGGGTTGTTTAGAAAAGAGGTTGTTATGGAAGCAAGATGGTTCTATATGGAATCATTCCGACAAAAATCGGGTTCTTGATATAAAAAGACAGGGATAATTACTTGGAACAGTTGCCGTGAGGGTTCCATACAGAATCACATAGAGTTCCACCATAGCCGTGAATAAGGAACCTTTAAGGGTTCCATTAGAGTCGTATTTTTCTAAGAGTTTCCAGAGTGTCTGGTTTTGTTTATTTATAAATGCTTCTTAAATAATCTTCTAAAAACTGAATGGTCATCAAAATAAACACCTCTACCACTATAAACCTTTTAAAGCGATTTACTTAAAAACATTAATCAGTGCGAATTAAGGAAGTGTCGAGACCTGTTACCTGAACAGGTGAGTGGTTCAAAGCCTGGTTTGCAGCTACAAATCCACGGTCTCATACACGTTCCGTTATTGGCACATTTGCCGGGTTCTTCGCCATAACATAAAGCTGAAATAAAAATGTTACAAGTTAGCAAACCCGTCAGAGAGAAGCGAATGAACATAACAAGATATGGGAAATGAAAATTTTCACAAGACAGGTACATTGTGGGAAATATTATACAAAATCTCTGGCACATCACATAATATAGATTTTCATTATATACATTAAGGAAGAAGTTGTGGTAATCAAACCGATAACAAACTGTACATAAGTCTCCTCGATCTGATTTATAAAATATTGCACAGTGAAGAAGAGCCAAACTATTAATATCGCTAGATGGAGCGATGGAGTGATAGGTGGGACTTCAAACTAAACTGTGTTATATTCAATTTCTTGTTTATATCAACGGTGGCAACTCGCTTTAATTAAATCAAACCCCATCAGTCATTTCTATAACTTTGCTTAATATTTCTTTGATATTGTTCTTCCAACATGAGCATAATCTTTGTGACGACAGGATCAAATTTCATAGCGACATAACAATAATGTTATAAAACTGCAGTGAAATAACACATCTAAAAATCCTGACAGTTCACTTTTTTTTAAGTAAATAGTTTCATCTTACCAATACAAGCTTTATGTATGGAGTCCCAGACGTATCCCTTGTGACACTCACACTGATAAGACCCTTCAGTATTGGTACAGAGTAAGTCACATCCACCATTGTCTACACTACACTCGTCAAGGTCTGCGGACAAAAAAACTCATACTATACAAGCCCCAATAAAGATCGAATATTCTGTTGATTTACACATCACCACAACCGCGCATTTTCAAAAGAGATATTTGCTATTAATTGTTAACATTTAAGTTCCTATTTATGTGGTCGAAGGAATCCACTGACAACCAATACATGTGTCTTAAGGTTAACGTAAAGCACGATAACTCCACACGAAATTGGCTCAAAATTTAAACAAAAAACAGTTAAGTGTTTTACCAAGAACACCCCGACCCCCATCCTGTATCACAATAAATCATGCTCGGAGCAGCTGAGGGTTACTCCACGGACTATTCCCTATCAATCTACATAGTCAACTTTCTAAACAACAATAAATATCCCATTTCAATAAGAAGTGTGCTTACCTGAACAATCAGGCGTATTATATCCATCTGGACAGGTGCAGTTGTTTGGTTGGTTACATTCTCCACCATTCTTACACTGACCTGGTAACTGGCCATAACATACAGCTAGAACAAGAAATATTACCACTTTTAACAAATTGCTTTGTTCACAATAATTAATTTTAAAAAGATTTTGTTAATTAAAAAGATGGGCGGAACTAGAACCGCAAACGTTATTTTCTAATCGATAAATCTAACTTTAATTGCTTTGACTGCTTTCTTGGCCACCCACATGAATATTTCTCCCTCCAAGACAACTTTGACATTGGCTAAACGTCTTGAAGTCGACATTTTATTATTTCATAAAATTTAATAGAACCTTTGACAAATGGGACAATTGAAAACATTTACACAGGTTAATGTCTTGAATCAACACATTTTAAAAGTGCGACCGTTTTTCGTATATCAATTTGTGAAAATACACATAATAATCACATCGAACAGTAAAACATATTTACGCAAATCCTTTGAATCTCCCGGAATCCGACCGTATCCAGGGGTAGCGCTGGCCAAATAGTATGAACCCAATGTGTTAACACACCCCTCCATTGCAATCACTTCACACTCATTTATCTCTGTAAAATAAAATCAACAACAACGGGCATAAGTGAAGAAAAACTGTTTCTCACGTCTGTATTTCTTCTATTTTAATAACAAAAACCTACCAGAATACGGAGTGACAAAAACATTGGTTATTATCAAAAAATTGCTTCAGAATAAAGTTAAAATCCTATATTCCATGGTTTGTCATGTCAACCTATTTATAGTCAAATCACGCAACACGAGACGAATTATTCAACATTAATGAAAGCAGCAATTATTGACTAAAAAGCGATATTATCTAACCTGGGATAATAATATACGTATATTGAAATCCCTGATCAAACAATGAAATAATTTTCCATTCAAAATTCATTTAAAACTCGGAAATATGTTAGAATACTGTTTGTCTCTTGTTTATTTTCTTCTTATGAATTATACAATTTGAAAGAGTATTAAAAACATTGAATTAGACAGCAAAAGACCTGCCACAGGTAAAACCCCACGTGTTTTCATTTACCTGAGCAGTCAGGCTCTGAGAAGCCTTGAGGGCAGGTACATACATTTTCAGTTACACATGTCCCTTCCTGAGCACAGTGACCAGGAGTTAAACCAAAACACACAGCTGGAATTGGAATTAAGCATCAAATTTACTCCCATACGAGATTTTTTTAATTATATAATGGCTTAAGGTTTTGAAATAGCACAGGGGTGCTGTTTTATTCAAATATCGAAAAGAAGAAGAAAACAATTATTAAACCTTGGCTGATAATAGTGTGTTATTGGGTCCATTATAAATTATTAAGTGTTAATATCATTTTAAGTAATTCATGCGTTTTCGTAATCAGATACTCGATACCTACACACGCAAAATACACAGTTGACTGCTGTACCCGCGATACCCGTACTTCCGCTGGTTATACACGCATAAAAGATGTGTATTCGCGGAGGTTGTGCATAAGCAGTAGATTCGAACTTTGGGAAACTGGTTATCAGAACAAAGTGGACATTAAAACAATGTACTTCGATAACAATCGATACGCACTGCTAGATGAAATTTACTGTAGCCTACCTGTATAATTATAATGTGCTTTTATATCCAGCATTTGAAGATAAACAAATATTAATTAATACAACCGCCTGCGTTAATAGCACATGGCTTATCTAACACAGTGAGAGTTCAATCTGATGGTAAATTCTCATAAATGGCTAAAAGCAACTTTGTCCTCTGTTTCTCCTATATGCTATATAATATCATATCTCACGTAGACAGCGTTGATCTTCTTCGTTCCACCCAAGTCCTTCAGGACAAATACAATTATAACTGCCAATCGTATTCCGGCAGTCATGGTCACCACATCCTCCATTATCACTTCCTTCACATTCATTGATATCTGGAAACAAAGTGTGCAAAATTTGTTTCCAGTTAGTTCATAAAGTGATATTGATATTAGATTTATATTTAAAGTAAGTTTAAATTAAAAATACCCACACGTTAAGCCATTTAATTGGCAAAATCAGAAATTTCTGATTTTATTATGATTGATTCTAGATTACTTCCTGTTTTAAACCATGGTAAATAACCCAGACAGTTTGTCAATAACTAGGGTATTTGTAAGGAGATTTTCAAGTTTTCAGGACAAAAGAAATGTTTCAGTTTTCCTACCTTTACAGAACGGCTGTTGGAATCCAGGATTACACATACAGACCCCGGGTTTAATACATGTCCCTCCGTTTGAACACTCTCCTGGCATCTGGTTTTCACATAGAGCTAATAAAACCATCAAACAGAGGCATTTTATACAAGTTTTGGGAACTCTCCTAAATTAATGTGTTACTTGAGTCAACAGCAATTGGAAACTATGTTACTGAGTCCGTTTTATCTTTTTTCGGGTTATAATAAAGATGAAAAGATGATACTGATAGAAATCTCTACCACAATTCAAGTCCGTAAGAATCACATAAATATTTCTCTGGGCAGGAGCAATTGCCGGAACAATAGGTAATGGTTGATGTATAACAGAGACTTTCGTGTCAGTTTGGTTAAACTAAGTGTGTAAGACAAGTTTTTTTGGCGGATTGGGGGTTCTCGCGATAGTTTTTACAGGGCTATGGTTTTCTACAAACTGCCCGTTGTTCATCATTGTTAACAACGCAATGTATGTCCTAATTGAGTTCCTTTATCCCTTGTGTAATAGAAAATGTCAATTGTCAGGTCTGGGTTAGGCTTAATTTCAAACTCAACAATAAAAGGAACGCTAACTTGTCAACTAAACAGTAAAAATGTCGTCATGCGTTACCGATACCATTCAGTGCGGTGTAAAACGTCAGAGAATGGATGTCTTACGTTTGAATACTTCATCACCAGGTGCCTTTCCGTAACCGGGATCTCCAAGACAATAATAGGCTGCGGGTGTGTTTACACAGTGGTTCTCACACAACGTACCCTGACACTCGTCTATGTCTGAAACAAATATAACAGAAGTGCCAACACAATGGCTTTAGAAAATAAAAATTGCGAGATATTTGATTTGGATTGCAGATTAAATCAGTATTAAGGTTATTATTCACCAAGTAGAGTAAAGTTACGACTTCAAAAAAGATACATATTATCATAGTGATTCAATATTTCTGTTTATTTAAAGCTGTTGTTAAGAGCAATGACAATGGTTTCAAAATAAACCGAAATATTGAGTCACTATGTATTCTTATTGGAATCGTGGGTTTTTCTGTCAAACTCATCAGTGAGAATAATGTTCACGGAGTAATCTATAGAAACATATGACATTCCATTTCTAACCTTCGCAATCGCCATCCGTCTGGAATCCAGGCAGGCAAGAACACAAATCAGGCTCAATACACGTGCCACCATTGTTACACTGTCCAGGGGAGTGACCGAAACAAAGAGCTTAAACAAAATAACGGAGGACAAAAACAATATAACAGACAATATACCACTATATCAATACACAACAGTTAAATGTACCTTATTTTTAAAAATTCGTTAACAATTAATTCACGTAAACCATTGATACACGCAACCATATTAAGTATGTGCATGGCATGTCGGTGTGGAATTAGATATGATAAAACCGTTTGACTGATATTTGTTTTGTGGGTGCTTTAAGCCTGGTAGGCCTTTATTTAAAATACATCGCTAACGTTAGTTCAAACTAATAACAATCACACTTACGCATATCAGTATTACTGCCTGGACTTCTGCCATAGCCTGGTCGATCCGACTGACAATAGTACCCGGATAGTTCATTAACGCACCCAAACTCACAACCATTGTTAATCTGGGTACATTCATCTTCATCTGTAAACAAATAGAATCAGTTTTAAGTAATGACAATCCACACAGTGACTCAGTACACAAGCATCCGCTTGTAGTTGGTTTGAAGAAAAGCGCTATGATCGGTTATTCTAGGCCAACCAATCGGAATGGTTGCTTTTAAATTTACATATGGATAACACAGTTTTTTAGAATACTTTTAAGAACTTTAAGAAGTTATCAAATTTGTATTAATTATTGGAAATTGGTTATAAAGTATTACAATTTCACTTAGATCCAGACAAATATTAAGGTCTAAATTCAGTTCACCATGTGATGAACAGTGCACTATACAAGCATTCGTTTGTATATTTAGTTTTTCTTGATCATGTCTATTCGGCCATTCGATCCGCTTGTTATTTATTATCAGCTCACTTTTATTACACGCTTCAAACAAGGATAAAGAACAGGCCGTAAGCCGCACGGCCTTTAACAGACTTACAACCACAGCTTCAACCTCCAAATGTAAATAAAGACTTCCGCCAATCATTATCGCGATAGGTGACTGAGAGGTCAATATTAACTCGAGCGTTAGTGTGAAGTACTTCCAAATGGGTTGCAACATAGTTCAGTTGATCATATCCCCTTTTCTGACAGCTACAGCAAGCACTGTCTAGGCTATCAAATAAATTAATACGGTCTATTACGTTTAGAGGTTCAAACTGTGATTGTTTGTCTGTGCTTTGTCCTTGTTTGAAGCGGGTAATAATTTGTAATAAAACGGAGCTCGAAGCTGTTAATAACGTGCGGACCACGTGCTTCGGCTGCCCTTATTGTTTTTTTTTTTTTTCAATCACCCAGTTTGTGGACAAACCACACAATATCTGCTAACCTGCACAATTTTCAGTTTGGAACATTTCTGGACAGTCACATATATCCGGATCTGTACATATTCCGTCATTTAAACATACCCCAGGAGACATACCAAAACATATAGCTGGAACATATGAATTTTCAATAAACAACCTTATAGCAGAATGAGCCTTATAAAATATTTATCTAATACATTTGAGACGTTTGCATTTAGATACTTCATTCACCCATTATAACCCTTACGTAACAGTTTGCTTTATGAAATATTTTCTTAATTTTTAAACCATACATGTTTCAAAATGGGATAATGCTTAACAATTTGAAAAAGCGAAATGTTAACCTTGCTGAAGTCGTTTTCTTGATGTGTGGTGTGAAATATGGATATCCCACACCTTTATCATTAGTCTCAGCTGAGGGTCGCAGTTACATAAAATAATCTAATCATTCAATAACACCGTTGATGGAATACGCTATAATTGTCTTCTTTTCCTGACTTTTTAACAGCCCTTTATTTAACAGCCGAAATGCATTAAACGAAAAACCTGACACTGGGCAGCTAAGCTTGTACTAGGGGAAAAGGTGCAGTTTATAATTAGTTCGAATTACATACGTTCACATTGCTTGGTGATTTTGTCCCAGCCATACTGGGGTTTACATTCACATGAATAAGAGCCTAGGTCATTCTGGCATTTCAAATCACACCCTCCATTCCCCTCCATACATTCGTCCAAATCTGAAAATGGTTTGAGGCATATTAGTGATAGCTTTAGTCGGCTTACAAAATTTACAGCTGTATTTAGGTTAATAGACCAGGATAAAAGTGTGCTTTTTCTCCTCTCCAATTGATTTAATATCTAAATTTCTCTACACTATAGACACAATTTCTATACACTCTAGACACACCAGCTAGTTTAAAATATTTCAGTTAAAAACAATTAGAATTTAGTGACTGGATAGAAACCACTGACCTGTACAGAGCGGCAGCTCAAATCCCTCAGGACAACTACAAACTGACGGAGATGTACAGATGCCACCATTGGGACAAGTACCCGGTACAGACTTCTGACAAATAGCTAGAAATAGTAACATACAGAAATTAAATGTGTCAAAAAATCCCACTGGAAAATAATTTTAGGCGTTTTTTTTCAAATTGTTAGTGAATTGTATGGTCGTATGTATAAGAGATAGAAAGTCGAAGCAGGATATGTATCCAGCACAGCCATAATGTGTTTAATTAGCACTTGATAAACATCAATTTTCAGAACAGAACAAGCACTTCAAATCTTAGGGTTTGTTGAGGCTAGTTATATTGTTGGACTACATTGCCGAATATAAGTGAAATATCATTGAGCAAGCACAGCGTTTTACAGCAATCAATCATCCACTCGTTTCTTTAAAAGTCTTACGTTTACAATCATATTCTGTGGGACGATGACCGTATCCTTCCCAGCACTGACAGAAATAAGAACCGGGTACATTGACACATTCTTTCTCACAGCCTCCATTATCCAGAAGACACTCATTCTTATCTGTAATGTAAATATAGAGCTTCTTATCAGAATGTAGACAACAGAAAGGAGCAAACGTTGCATTCACCTTTCATCAGGAATAACAACTATATAATCGAGTATGGCAACATTATTAAAATGAAAAAAGGGTTTGCCATTGACCAAGTTAGAGACTTTTGATGAGTATGCTTGTAATACATGAACTGCCATTAACACTCTGTCTGAATACCCTATGGGGAACATTCTCTGGCCTCGGCTCTGCTCAATGTTGTAATTCCAATAAACTCTGAACATTACTCCCGCATAGTCAATATGTCATACCTGTACATTGTGGTGTTTTGTACCCTTTCACACAGCTGCAGATGCCTGGACTTACGCATTCGCCACCATTCGGACACTCTCCAGGTACAAAATCATAACATATGGCTGTCAATGATAAAAATGTTAATTTAGCTCAGTCTTTCTTTTATATCGGTGTTTATTAATCAACACAATCCAGGAAAAAATATCATCACAGCTTTTTTTTATTGACCAAGGGTGATACATAAAACAAGAATCATCCAGTGAGTTATTTATATATTCATCATCGGTGTTGGTACTGAGCTATAAACTAATAAACCTGATAAAAGTTGTGAGTAAAACTGTTTTCTGTGCCCACTACGTTCGACTTCGTATATAACTCGGTAAAGATTGGGTGGGTTTCATCCCGCGTTGCGCCTATGTGACTCCATGCGGAGTCATGCATTATTTCCTCACTGTTACACAAATCTTAAAACATCGCATTCTTTTGTCCATACTTTTAGTCGAACGGCATGTTATGATAAGCGTCTGAAACGGAGAAGAATCACTCACCTTTATCAACTGTTTCTCCTGGGAGTCGGCCATAACCCTCGGAACTTGTGCAGTAGTACATACCGGGAAGATTTACACAATCACCGGGGCATTTTGATGCTCCAGTCGAACACTCATCAATATCTGACAAAAACAAAAAATTACATTGCTCCGCAGATGAACATACACGGGTATCCGTCGATACACTGACGCCTATACTCCGAAATAGATGTTTTCGAACGAAAAAAGTCAAAGAGAGTATGACATCTACCAACTGAAATAATTAAACAGTTGACAGTTTCTGTCGAACTAATGCCTCACAGAACAATAACACAACTTCGATAAATAAACATCATTCTTATAAACATCAATAAAGTATAGTTATAACGAGCAGTACATAATGTCATGGACACAAAGAAGGCAATGGGATCCCCACACGGGAAGAGAATCAGCATCACATTGGCGATGACCAATATATGAAGGTAAGGTCCATTTCTTAAAGCCATAACTGTTTGGTTTCTTTGGTGAAGTTTGAACATGTTTATCTCGGTGTTATTGTGGGTCAAAATAAAAAAAAACGCCACAGAAATAGTTTGCGTTATCTAGATTGAGTCGGATCCCAGCATTATTGGAAGGCAAAGGCAGCACAGCTAAATCTGTTTCTTAACACGTATCTGCTGAAAGTAAAAGCAGCTAAATATTATCTCTGTTACATCTCTCTTAATCCGTTAATTCTAAAATTGTGATGTTTTATGTTGTGTTTAAGAACATTCTCGATGTTATTTGAACAACTTGACTTACAAGTGCTTGGTGATAAAACTTGTTCTGTAAACAGGATAATTGCAAACCTACCGGTGCAGAGAGGTTGTTCATATCCAGTGGGACAGTTACACAGATCAGGCTGTACACAGGCCCCACCATTGGGACAACTACCAGGAATCTCACCAAAACATACCGCTAGAAAAAAGGACAAAAAACAACACTGCTGTGCCACAACGACAGCTTCGTCTGCATGTCATAATCTTAATAAACTTCAAACAATTTAAGAAACAATAACACTCGTGCAACTAATAATATCAAACACACTATTAGCAATGCATTTCTAAGTTTCTTCATGTTTTTTATGCAACTAGTGGATTTAAGGTAAAAAAACGTATGTTTCGCTCTTATGCCAAAAGGGGCCTGTGTTATCAAACTTGAAAAGCTGAACACAAACACCAACTTATACACATAGATGAAAATATTTTACGTTTGTCACTGTCCTGGCCTGGTATCATCCCATAACCTGGCTTGTCGCCCTGGCAATAATATGACCCGTTCAGATTGACACATTCATTAATACACTGTGTCTCCCCAGTGCATTCATTAACGTCTGTAAAACAAAAACAACACATTTTTCAGCCAGATATTCATGACTTGTATGAAAAAGTAAAATATCTTTTGAATTGACCAGAGCAATGGTCTTGTCTTTTTAGAGAAACAGACTCTTGAAATCGATTGCAAATGATTTATTTTCATATTTTGCATGTGAATGGTTTCACCTAGTTATGAGTTGAACTAATAGCATAACACATATATAGCCGTTTATACCGTTCGCACTAGAGTGTAACGGACTATATCTGTGATACACCTAATGAATCCATATTTTTGCGAAGCTCTATCTTAAACAGTTCCTTCTACTCCGTTTTGTCAATAACTAACCTGATTAGTTTCACAGATCGCTTCGGATTCCAAAATTCACGTATAATGATAGACACAAAACAATAATCATGCGTTTTATTATACCACCGTGGTCATCAAAATTACCCATTGATTGATTACCCATGAGTCCCCAGTTATTTCAGAGATTGCGATTTGCCGAATGTTAGAAATGTGGTATCTACTCCGTATCCTATAAAGCGTTTAAAACCGTTGCTATATTGTGTATGCACAATTTTCGTTAATATATTTGTCAATGCATAGGTCGTTGATAAAATTGATACCTGATAATATATATGGTTGTTCCTCGAATGACTCATTCACACCATGCAACCTCAAAGGATTTAATTGTACCTACCTGTACATGATGGCTGTACAAACCCCGGGGCACAGACACATGTTCCGGGTGATTTACATGTTCCACCGTTTGGACACATCCCAGATTCAGCTTCTCCACAATCAGCTGTAGACAGGAGACGAAAAACTGTGATTTATTATGCGCATTTGACACATCGCAATTGTTTGAGCTAATAAACACTTTTAATATTTTTTTTTTTTAAATTAAAAAAATACATTTTTTGATTTAGAGCTACAGAGAAACGGTAATATCAATCTCGTACCCAAGCATAAAGCATGCTTCGCATTCCAAAAGAAGCCTGTCTCGCAGTTACATTTAAATGAGCCAGGTAGATTCTCACATGTCTCCGCATCACAACCAGCAGTACCAAGGGAACACTCGTCAATATCTAATGACAGCAAAAAGTCAGAGATTCAAAACAAATCATATTAATGTTTCTATATAAGCAAAATGCTATTAACCATAAACAAATTAACCATAATTTGTTTGCCACCATTTACAGTCGAGACAATATTGTTTGTTGATAAAGTAAAAAAAAGCAACGATAAAAACGTAGTATTCATGAGTGCATTGTTTGTACCAGTCTGGGTAAATGTTTAAACACAGACATACCCCCATTTTGAAATGTTCTGGTTGAATTTTCAGCATTTATGATCAATATTTTATTATTTATTAACCTTCAAATTCACGTGAAAATAATGAAAATAGGATTTTTACCTCAATCAATAACAGGCCAACTTAAACACATCGTTAAGGGAGATCCTTAACACAATTACACTCCATGAAAATGTTGCTCTAGTGAATACAATCAAATTGGGACAAGAGTAACGTCAAACTGAAAATATTTACCTGTCGACATTTCAACACAGTTACCACGAATTAAACAGGCTCGAGACAATGCCTTTTAGCAGTTTGTATTTCAATTGGAAATTATGTAATGCTCAATGGTATGAATTGTAATGTTTTACAATTAATCACATGTATGCCATGTTAACATAGATTGGTCACGCAGCCACTTTCTTTATCGGATTAATATTTTTTAATCTATCATAAAATGGAACTAAGCTAAATGATATCCTAAACCAGGGATGAGTATGTGCAGGATTAAAAACTATGTTATGCATGGAATCAACGAACCGTGAATGTGTTACTTGGCTAGCTCGTTCCAAACGATACATTGGGTGTGTTGGTCAAACATGTGAAGACTTCCCAGTATAGGCAATGGCAGTGCAGGGAGTGTCAGTTAGAAATAGCTTGGCCTACTGAGCAGGCTTCATATGTTTGAACAACACGTCTAACGTATCGTTTGTAACGAGCTAGCAGAGTAACACATTCGCGGTAAGATGATTTGAAGGGCAGCGGAGTTGCTAATCCTTCATCCCAGCCTAAACTAGTATGCCTGATAAGTCGCAAATATGCGGAAATAGAGATTTGATTTTGCACAGTTTCTTGCCACCAAGACTGTAACAATTTCATGTCATCAATAACAGGGATATACAAGGCTGACTGACCTGTACACTGCTTCCCGACATAACCATCATCACAAGAACAACATTAGTATACAAGGCTGACTGACCTGTACACTGTTTCCCCTCATAACCATCAGCACATGCACAGACGCCTGGTCTAACGCACACCCCTCCATTCGGACATACACCAGGTTTGTTTTCACCACATACAGCTGGAAACAAGTGATTTAAAGATATTTGTAAATTTTTAACTGAGAAACATTATCGTTTTAATTCCTTTCTACCTCGAAACTGCTAGGAGAAAGAAGTATAGGAGATAACAGCACATTACACTTTGATACCAATTATTTCCAGTGTAAAAATGATAAAATCAGACTCTGTAAACAGAAGGCTAGGTCCAGGTGTCTCAGTGGTCAGTTTTTGTTGTGTGTATGTGTGCCAGACTTGTGAGTTCGATTTTGTGTATATGTTTCCATATAACATCATGCTTCCCCCTTCCCAATTGCATATAGCGAAGGGATAGGAGGTGTGCTCTGGGATCTAAAGGCTGACATGAAGCGGATCGGTTCGTGGTTTTGTAGTATTACATGCCTTGTATTTGTCCTGCCGCTTCGTCTTTGTTTATGTGTTGCCAGTCGCGTCGATGTTGTTTTTCCTATACCCATTTCGTTTGCAGGACGTCATGTGAGTAAAATAACCACAAGTATGGTGTTAACCCCAATGCAACAAACAGGCCAATTACTGATTCACTGTGTGATCGCTAACTGGACCAATGTATGTTATATTTTCAAACCTTAATTCTTGGACGTTGCTTGGCCGTATTTCTATTTTAGTAAATTAGGAAGCGTATCTGATACCAGTTAAATTCAAAGAAAACAATAAAACAAATAACAATAATCAAACACAGCATACACTAATGGTGTGATGGAAATAGTTCGGACCTTTACAAGATTTCGGTATGGGCATCCAGGTATAGCCTTCCTCACAGTCACACTTGTAACTGCCTGGTATGTTATGACACGTCAAATCACAAACTCTGACTTCACTGTCACATTCATCAATGTCTAGAAACAAACATTGTATAAGGCTGGTTTAATAATGTACAAACTTGTTTCACTACTTCTTTAACACATTTAAACAGAACAATGAAAACAGATGATAAATGCACCTCAAAGTACATGGTCATCATGGCAATGATACAAATTAAAGAATATCGTTCTATTAAAAAACTGTATTTCAATAGAAAATGAAACCCTATTGGACGCCCAAAAATATAGACGAGATTGACATTAACTCTGTCCAAAATAGATACATTGTTATTTATTTCCTGTGAGAATTAATTTACATATATATATTCTTTAAAGCATATAAATATATTATTTTAAAATTTTTGACCGAACGATAGAAATTTACCTTGGCATTGTGGTTCAAAGAACCCTTCCAAACAGGAACAATGATTCGTCTGTAAGCACGTGCCTCCATGAAGACACTCACCAGGGGGAGACCCAAAACATACAGCTGATACAAACATTATTAATCAGGATGATATTAACAATTTAAAGTTAATGCTGGTACATATCTGTAGATTACTGAAGTTATTGTATTTTCTCCCAACTAAAAAAACGATAGAAACAGAAAATATTACAGAAATCAAACTGGACGTGGTGATATCAATATCCTATATCAATCCAGAATACTGATGCTATGTTTCGATATGTTTCGATATGAGACTTACGTTTACACGTCATAGTTTTGTTATCCCATCCATGACCGTCGGCACAGTCACACGTGTAACTCCCCTCAATATTATAGCATCCTAACTCACATACGGTCATGTTCACCTCACACTCATTTATGTCTGAAATCATAAGAATATCATAGTGATATCCACTTCTTATAACCAGTTTGAAATCATTTAAATAACAGTTTGTAATATTTGAATAAAGTTAATATTTTTACTACTAAACGATATTTTTAAAACATCTTTTTCAAATTTTATATGTTTATATGAGAGAAAGAAAATGGGGTGTGCCTCCACCGGAATTTAATATATATAAAAGTATGGGCTAGAAAAAAATGCGACATCATTTTGTTTTCATTGGGGTTTGACAGTTTTCGATGAGGCAATTCTTCAGACACATCGAGAACCACCTAGAAATATAATTCTATGGTGCATTTTCATGCCATATCGTTTACAGTCTTTACAATTTTGTACAATTCAAGTGCTTGATATATATTGTTTACTGCAGAAACAGTTAGAATTCTTCGAATACCTGGAGATCCTTATCATTTTTGACCAATTAAAGTGATTGAGATGTGGTGTTAACTGTGGAAACGGCCACTCAGCTTACAATTTACCTTTATAAAATGTACACTTACCTTACGTTTTACTAGGTTAGATGATATATATTACATGAAATCACTACCTTGACATTGGTCCAGCACTAGAGAATATCCGTTGTTACAACTACAGAAGAAAGACCCAGCCTCATTGTTACATATATGTTCACAGCCTCCATTATCATCCACACACTCGTCAATATCTACAAAACACACCATTATCATTGTAACATTTAAAACAAAACACACACTCACACATCCCCATCATTGGAAATAATTGAAAATAGCTTAGGGAAATTGCAAGAAATTACAATATATAAACAAACTTAATGGAAGGCAACAAACACTTGTAAGAACAAAATCATGGAACACACCTCAACAATCCTTTACTCCTGTTTATTTACAAAAACACATGACATCGTTTCGTTACCACGTGTCTTAATACCGAGGTACAGTTACAGTACAGTTACCAAAAGCTCTGGTAATTTTGAATCATTGTGTATAAATTTAGGTACGTCAATCTGTGACAAATCTAAAACAGTTTTAACAATCTAACTTTTTTGATTACAAACCAGAACAGTTGTTGCCTCCATATCCAGACTGACATTCACAAACCCCAGGGCTGACACAGGTACCCATGTTAGGACATACACCCGGTTCTTCCTCAAAACATACAGCTGAAGAAACGAAACTGTATTACCATGTGAATTGATACTGTGTTACTGTGGGATGCACCATGTAAGATAAATCATTCAGGGATATACGATAAGAAAGAATAAAGAAAAATTCATGGCCCGTGATTTGATTGACCATTAATAATGGACCTCAATTAGATAGGGGATTCATACTAGCTTCCCAATCCCCCGTTACCCATGTTTTCTGTCGGATTAAAGTAAGACAAAGTATGAAGTATGAAGTGGACAATCCGTCAATCCATACAAGCGAAGAAGGGTAAGTAGTATAGTATGAGCAGTTGGGGTCTCATTGACCTTTGACCTTTGAGTGCACTTTGGGGGGTCACGTGACCA
>JAVFBW010160818.1:0-11659 GCA_034783835.1 Mopalia ciliata
CCCCCCCCCCCCCATGTGGAAAACGAACGACTCGTGAAACTATGTCACTTCAGATACACGTACACATGGAATATTAAGCTGCATCAAAATATGAATTCTGAGAATGTGCCACAGGAGATCGCCTGCACATTATCCTTCAGTTCAGAAAGTTCGCATATATACGAGGCTCACATTTTTATTCACAAAAGCTGGTAGCAGTTTGCATTTTTTTTTAAATGTATACTTATAAATATATATAGATGATAACATGGTCGCAGCTGTAGATAACTTAATCCCAAGGCTGTTGTCTCGGACTCAATCCAGCATTGTGGCTATTTGCAAAACTGCTGATGGTATCTCGTGTCGAGTCAGCTTGTGTATACCGATACTAATACGCCGGTAAGTCATGTCATGTGACTTGCGATATTTCCCACCATTCACTCCACTTCCGGGTACCCCCTATATTCTTTCTACTCCTAACATGAACTGGAAGCCTACAGAAGACAATTCTCTCTCCTAACCCAACAGCTGTACCCACAAAAACACATTATACGACTCATAGCGACAGAGTTTGGATGAGGTACCCGGAAGTTATGTAGAACAGAACGAAACTTGCATGTTTTATAACTGGCCACGAAGTGATGTTATTTTGCACTCTTCCAAACCTTCGAGGCAGCAGGCCCTAAGTAGTTATCTCAATCAGTTTTTCAAACACCACAGCAAATGGTGTGTACCTGGTTACAAATAATAAAGTCATTTTCATTGTATAAGATGAAAACAACCAACAAGGCAGGGGTAAGAGTGATGTGGCTTGGTTAATCAATGGATACCTGGCACTGTGCGAACTATTGTGAATAATATAGTTTTAAGTTTAATATATCGGATATAATGACTGATATGAACAATAAAGCTTCACAATAATTCATAATTTCTTACACCGAGCGCTTTGATTATTTAATCATCCGCTGGTTGTAAACTTTACCGGGCATGTGCAATGGCTAAAGTAAGTTACTTTATCAGCGTCGTACCGTTTTCGGCTCCGGACAGTTCCGACATGATATAAGAACCAGCATTGCATTTTGTAACCATCAATTACCATCTAACTTTTCCATGCAGACTCGGCACTTTGAAATGAATTTGCGCCATCACTAACTTGTCAGTTACAAAAAAAATACAGCTGCTTAAAAAAAAATTAAAATATGTAATGTGGTTCAACCTTAAAGTGGACACAAAATTTATTTAAGAATAATTCAATTTAAAAGTATCTTTAGAAACTGATTGCATTGATCTACAGCTGAATGAAATTATAGCATAGTCCTGGTGCATTTATACAGCTGTAATTTACCTGGCTTCGACGGCACAATTTACGCCATTTTAGCTAATATTACTACATTTCAAATGGTCCTGGTTTATGACCAAGCGGGCTTTACGAAAGCCATGTAAGATGGTGACGGTTTTAATCAAATGCCACCATGCCGCAGAATATTGTTCACGTGCAGATTATTGGATGTAATTCCTACTCGTGAATAAATAGGTTTTTAACGGCACATACATTTGCAATGTATTACATAGTGATACTTTGTCTCGTAACCTCTTCATAACTGCTCTTTTTATTTACTTGATTCAATAGAAACTATGCCCCAAATTTTTCCCAAGCAATGTTTTGACAGATATAGAATATATAGCTTCATGCTCAAAATCATTATCAATACGTTTTATACCGACTTTTTATTTTAATCCAGGACAACTGCCGAGAAGCGTTACTTAAAAAATAAATTTAAAAAAACTTTGAAAACCTATTTGTTAATTAAGTTCTACTGTTATCTGAAACTTAATTTAACATGGGTCCTACATCAGAATGCAACTGGAACGAAAGGTCCATTTTTGTACCATTCCTTGCTTTTCCTCCATGACGATACTCATCTTTGGTTTCTTTATACTTACCACAAGTCCTATATATTAACAGGTTTTTGATGTAATCAAACCCTTATAAACAAATTTAAAATTTCACACAGTTGATCGTATGGGACAAAACAATAACACGTCCATCTTCGACACTCTGTGTTAGTATTTTTTTGTTGAAAAAAAAAAATCTTCATCTAATACAGGGGTAATATTTCACTCTGGGAGATTTCCTGGAAATACTGCCAAATGTGATATACTCAAAAATGTATTATAAAGCAAGAAGGAAAATATTTCCGAAAAACGTACTGTCAACCCATCTGATTGTAGTTAGTGCTGGTTAATATATACAATTGATTTCTTCTTTGAGATCACCCTTTAAAATTTCCTCAATGTGCATACATTGTCCGTCTTCAGAAATACATTGTTCGTCTTGATTGATACATTGTTCGTCTTCTTTATACATTTTTCGTCTTCTGTCATACATTTTTCGTCTTCATTTATACATACAAAGTTTGTTTTCAGTTATACATTGTTGTCTTCAGTTATATAATGTTCGTCTTTATTTATACATTGTTCGTCTTCATTGATACATTGTTCATCTTCAATTATCAATAGTTGTCTTCGTGAATTATACTCGTCTTTATTGATACGGTGTCCATGTTTATATATGCCTTTCGACTTCATTGATACACTACTTGTCTCTGTTAAATGTACTGCTTGGTTTCACTTATGTATTGCCCGTCTTCATTGATATACTTATCTCATCTTCACTTGTGTACTGTATACCAGTAAACGAAAGTGTATAATTGATCAAATTGCTAAGATATGGCATGAGGAAAAGGGCGAGGTTATTTTCAGAAAGATGACCAGCAGCTGTCTACTGGCATGGTCGCCTGATTGTCAGTGGTTATATGCCCTGATACACAGTCTTAAAGCCTCTTGAGCCTCTTAAACCAACTGTCATAATTTGTTTCTGTCTGCTGTATACTAATATAGTGCATGTATGTTTCGTTTTCTTTTATTTGACTTCCGGCCCTATATATTATCTCTCTCTCAATATCAGACTTGTGTATTACATATATATCCCCTTGCTGGTCCCCTTGCGCTAAAAATGGACAGATAAAATGTATCATCTTTACTTAAAGTAAACCATTGAACGTGTATTTTTTTTTTACAAAAATTGATTTAGAATTCTTGTTAAATACATAGTTAAATTTGATCATTTATGGAGTTTTTCAGAGCGCCTTACGAATACTAATTGAAAAAAGTTTGGAAGAGATAATGGAATTATCACTGGAGTCTATAGGCTCTGTTTTTTTTCTCTCTGTCACAATTTCATACGTAATTCCAGTGATCTGTATAATAATGTTTATATAACCATAATCGCTTATTCTACTCAATATTGAGGATTCGACATGCCGATACAACCGGCTGATAGCTCGAATGTATAGACTACATTAACAGCCAATAATGTTAAAATGCCTATCTCAGTTCTGATTTATACCGATTCCACATAGATACCTCCTTTTTTATTCGACAACGTTTTATCACAAAGATTCTAATCGTTGCAATTTAATAGAAACAATATGGACACAATAGTTGTCTCGTTTTTAAATAAATGTTTTCTAAAATAATTTGTTTTATGTTAAATTAAGATTTCTTAATGCCATACACTTAGAAAAATATGGCTCGACTGGAACCCTTTATGGTTCTTCAGTCATGGCTCTGGTGGAATCCTTTTTGGTTCTTCAGTCATGGCTCTGGTGGAATCCTTTACGGTTCTTCAGTCATGGCTCTGGTGGAATCCTTTTTGGTTCTGTATAAAACTTTCACAGCAACTGTGCTAAGCAAATTATCCTTTTCTTTTTATATCAAAGAATTTTGGCTCCATATAGAACCACCCTCTAAAGAACCCTCAAAGAACCATTATTTCTAAGAGTGTAGGCAAATAATAAAGTCCCCTGGCATCGTTCTAGGTAAAAGTACGAGAGAAAAAATGTGTTGAATTAGTTACGATCGGAGAAATAAAGAACCAAAAATGCACTGTATTCTCTTTATGTCCTTTATTCAATTTGTGATAATTCATTATTGAATGTCCTTATTGGCAATTCTGAGTATTCCCGAAGTATACACATACACATATTGTTGTTTTTTCCAGGAATATATATTTCCAAAACTTGATCACACTTGCACATGTGTATCAATTATTTAAGCCGATGACTCATTTCATGTTCTAAAAAAAAACCCAGGGACAAGTTTTAGAAATATACCATAATCTTGAGTTGTTATGGGTCTGTATCATCGAGGTATGATTTTCAGTGAAGTGCTTATTTCCCCTGTTTCAAAAAGATCGATTGATATTTAAAATCAGTTTAGCTGATTTATATAAAAGCACATCTGCTATAGAAACCTACGTCTTGAGAGACGGTGGTGAACATGTGCATGGTACATATATCAAAAATGTGATTAATATGTATAGCAAACAAGATATTCGGCATAAGTTTGGAATAAATCAAGCAAAAAACATGTATTTCAAACAACCGTATCTCAATTTACCGATGAATATGTCAGGCTGAGGAGAATGAATTTATAGTATGTCTGATACAGAGGAAACGCTTATATATACTCGATTTATTTTGAAAATATTTTCCTATTTGATAATAATTTTTTTTTAAATATCGCTTCTTGTGTACAATGACCATGGATGACCATGTCTCTCAATGCTTCTTGGATGTTACAACATGGCCAACAACACTTAAAAAGAAACACACGTTGTGTCGCGTTGCTACGGAATTTTGTGTTAAATGACATCCTCACATACTTCCTATTATGGATCGACGAGGAGAATGGCCACAACAGGACAATACCAGGCCGAATTTTGCATGTTATCAGTGCAATACCTGGAACGGTAATATGTTGCCCTGGTCATCAAGATCGTCAGATCTTAACCCTATTGAGCATATTTGGGACGCACTGGACAGCCGCTTACGCCACCTCCGAGTTCTCGACAGGAACAAAAATGACACATTAAAAAAAGTATACCCCCACCCCCCACCCCACACACACACACATACACAATCGTTGCAGCTCCCTCTCTTAATCCTATTTGAAATCAAAGCGATTACACTTGCATCCACGCTGTTGAGTTGCCTGATTAACACAGGTTAATATCCAAACCTTATCCATTTTGTATGATGTTATACAGAAACTGAACGGAAGTAATGGTCCTTCGGCAAATATTCACAGCGACAGAGAGGAGAACGGCGGTTTGGCAACTGCGATTTGAACCATATTTACGTGTTTTTCGTGTTTTAGTCTGCGCTCAAGGATATTTGCCTTATTTGACGGCGGCGTAGGCCTATCCGAACCATAATAGACACTTGCCCAACCATAAAATGTGAAATGTTCCGATAAAGCTGGAAATTTAATCTTCCTCCAATGCTTATTAAAACAGTGTTGCTAAACTGCAAACAAAAGGTCCATAGCCAGAGGGCTCTCAGAATGATAAATGTGTATAACATTTTAGGACAAACGTACAAACGTACAAACGAAAACTTTATATAAGAGTGATGCGCACCCTAACCATGCGTGCACCTCTAAAGGTAGCTACTGAGTTTGCAGGCTACGATTTGTGTTATTGCCCTACATCGATATTTGAAATAGGGCTCAAATATACAATTGGCATAACACAAGTCTAAAATGGGGAAGTTACAGGATTTCCTACGTGAATTTCATATCTACAGTCAGATTGGAAGAGAAAAATATATCGGGTTAGCAACAGATACTTTAACCGTATTTATATATTTTTAGCCACGCTAATGGGCGATTTTAAGTCGCGTTTGGCATATAAATTGTGTTCGGAAGTTCCGTATATCAAATATTATTGCACAGTGCTCATTGAACCCATTAAAGCCGGTAAGCGAAAAAACTTGATATTACACATGTGGTATATGTGCGCCGTATAAACTGTGTAAATCGGCTATATTAAATGATTGACTATAAGAGATGCAGAACTCTACATCTGTTAATAAGGCTACTTTGTAATATGGACTATTTCAGGTACAGAACTCTATAACCATCTCTTTCCCTGTAAGTGTGATACATTGCATCCGGTATAGTAGAAATTATGATTGTTGACTAACTAAATTCCTAAATTCTTACATTCTACGTTATGTTGTCATTTAATTCAGAATTTCCACAGATTAACAGAGATATACAATGGCAAAACCAGACACTACAAAACGCATGGTGACAAATCCCTAGGTGTAATGTAGTGGGGAAAAATTGTCCCTCAGTTGCCCCACCCCTCTTTGCAGTTTCTGCGCTTACGCCACCGCTGCCTTGTGGCCAGTAACGGCTGAGTTTAGGCAGACTGATCGATGCAGGGATGATTTATATTGCAACAATATATATTGATATTTTATCGCGGAGGCAAAAACACAATAATGAAATTTAATATATTTTGAAGGCAGAAAAAAATGAATGTTTGCTTGCTTCCCCCGCCCCCGACCACAAGACCCCCACACACCCCCACCCCCCATCCCCTCCCACGCACCGGTATTTAAAAAGACAGAAACGAACATATGGTAAAAATTGACTATTTATAAATGGAAAACGTCACTAGAATCGACTTCTTCTAGTCCCAGCACTTGCGCATAACTACAACACTATATTACAAAGGTCTATCGAATCCTATCATACAAATATTTGAGGGGAAAAAAGGATGAAATAAATTATCTTACATGAAAAATAAAAAAAATAAAAAATATGCTAATTTGTGAGGAGTCCCTACTACAACCACAAAGAATATATGCAGGTATTAGGTTTTAAAAAAACAAGGCATTATTAATCAAAACAACTTTTTTTCTTGTCTTTCGAAGAAAATAAAAACCCGGTTATTGCATACAAAAACGTTTGAATTTGACGGTATTAGAATTCAATGTGTACTTCGAATCCCGGGATGGCCTATTTAATATAGTCCACTAAGCATGTCACATTGTCAGTAGTCAAATAGAGTTTTGATTTAATCTAGAGGTTAAGGCAGTAATGATCCATTATTTCAAGTTCGTTACGTAAAAATATGCCGGTCACATAACCCTGGTCCTAGATATGATTTAAGATCTCATGACATCACAACAGGTTTGTGGATATCTGATTTAATTAATGAATAAACAAAATTTACAGCATTCTCAAGTCCCGTGTTTATTATCTTAGGCACAAGTTTTCTGATAAGATTCGCGATACCGTATTCAAAATTATATATGTGTAAATTGGAAGCTGATCATCGTCTCAATTTACCCGTGCATGGCTGTCTCACTGGTTGAACTGAACGATAAAACCCGTAAAATCTATTTGCACTTAGCAGCAATGTCAAGTCCAAACATAACTACTATAGTATATAGTTCAAGATAAGATTATTCAGTTTTACATCAGGTTTGTTGATGATACGTTAGTTTTAGCGAAACCACAAGATTTTGACCTCATCCAACAGAAACTCAACTCTTTTCATCCACAATTAAAATTTACCAGAGAAGAATTTAATGACAAAGTCCACTTTCTAGACGTAATAATAGATAGTTTCTCCACGTCAGTGTTCCGAAAAGCAACTCACACAGGGCAGTATGTACATTTTAATAGTTTTGAGCCTTGGCATTTGAAGGTAGCCTGGGTTAGATCTTTAGTCTTTAGAGCATTTAAGATATGTTCCGACTCTGGACTATTCAAAATTGAACTGTTTAAAATAAAGAAATTCCTCTCTTGGAACGGATATTCTAGATTAACAGCAAATCATCTCATAAAACAATTTACTCCAAAATTTGGCCCACATAATAAACCTTCTGACAAGCGCAATACTCCTAAAATTTGGATGACACTACTTTATATTGGAAAACAACAGCGAAGTTTGGAGTAACACTACTCTTGTACTATGAGTAACTAATCTGTCTTTTTTAATTTGTTCATGTAAGACTCACTATGATGATGACAGATTGTCCACTCCACACTGTTCCTTGCATTTATATGATGGTGGAAAATGGCAAGGAAATCTCAACAACAAAAAAACAGCAATTGCTGGAGTCACGTTTGACACGCTCATACATGTATACCTGATGGCTGACAGGTGGACTAAGTTAGGTGAACGGTACATCGAAGTCGAATTGGTAAGCGCACTCGCTAACCACTAAGCCATGGCCACGGGCCCTTTAACTGCCCTTGCCCAGAGGGCCCAGAGGGTAAACATACATGTAGATCTATATTAAGGTTATTTATTGTAATATATAACAGAGTTGTTTGTTTGTTTGTTTGATTCGTGTTCTGCAGGGCCATGGCACACCCGCTCCCTCACAGGGCTATAACAGAGTTGAGACAGCTACATGTACAGTTTCCAATTCAATAAGTACCAGCACAGTTTCACTTTGATGCAACGATACCCCTATAATTAAATATCTTTATAACACACGTGAATATTTTAAAATATGCAAAGGTGACTAAATCATTAAATGTACATGTATTTGCATGTAGATCTGCATGTATGTATCTCTCCATCATCTTTACAACAAGAGGAAGCTACATGGATGTATGTACATTTATAGTTTAAATTGAACAGCAGAATTTGTGTGCAAGATACATGTAAATATATCGTACAAGTATGATGTTCTGCACTGAAAAAATGTGTGGGATGACAGACTGACAGAATTTCTCAGTCCACAAAGTAATTAATATAGTAAATGTTCATGTAGCAAAACAACATGGCATACATGTATACTACATGTACAAGATCATATATATTTTCTTCTTTTCATGTGACTCACGGCCCGTCACGGGCAAATACATGTATCTTCAGTTCTACTATGCACATACTGTGATACATATATAATGGTTTACAAGTGTTATCTCTTCTGATGTGTTCACCTTTGCACACATGTAATGTAGGTGACACAATTTTTATCAAAGGCAGGCCTGTGCTGTAATCTTTTCCGGCATAACCTCAAAATCAGTCCTTTAAAATTTCATGGGGTAACCTAAAATTTGCATTTTCCACTGGTTTGCCGATTATTTAAATACAAAAATGTATGTTTGTCAAAAATTAAGCACAATTTGAAATACATGTACTGTACAATCATTATTGGACAGCTGATGACAAAATTTGTCAAAATCAGTTGCTACGTGCAAATTAAGATGATGACCATGTTTTGTCTGTTCTCCGCTACAGCTACAGCACAGGACTGAATAAGAATGTTTGTTTGATTGGGGTTTTACACCGTACTTTAATAATGTTATTTCACTATGACACATGGCAGAGTGCCGGCCAGCATGGGTGAAGGAAACTACTGTGGACACCACTGGCACAAACAAAGACAAGCAAGGACAAAGACAGGACAATTATAGGACATGATGCAAAGACATGACATACAGATTGGCTAAGCTCGAGACCACTATGGCATCAGAAAGCTCCCTCAAAATTTTTTAAATGTACATGAATGTAAGAAGTTACAATTTATCCTATTTGATATGCATAAATTTATTCCATGATCAACAGTTAATAACACCTTCTTTATTTAGTACTAAAAAATAAAGAAGTTTTTATTCATAAAAATAAAGAAGTTTTTATTCATAAAAATAAAGAAGTTTTTATTCATAAAAATAAAGAAGTTTTTATTTATAAAAACTTTAATGACCTTGACTATTATAACTTGTACAGAGAATCTACATGGAGAGGATTCAGTGGATTCAAGGCAAAGATGTGTCATTGTGATTTACATGCGATACCTCGAAGACAGTGAGAGAATTATAGATAATCAATATCTGACCAATCCCTACAGAAATGACCAAATCAGTTAGTCACAATGGTGGAGGTAATCAAGTGTGATGAATGAGTCAATTAGAAACTTGGAACAACATGTCTCCCGATGATTCACAAGTCAAATTGATTATTCAAAAATGGAGTAGACAAAAAATATCTGATTGACCATTGTAGCTAAGGGATTCGTTTGTTTGGTTTGAAGTTTAACTTTGTACTCAAGGGTATTTCAGTTATATGATGATGTGATTGCCCAATGGGTGAAGGAAACCACCCTTGACACCACTGGCAACAAACAAAGACAAGACCGGACATAGAGCGGACAACAACAGGACACAATACAGACCCCACAAACAGACTGGGTTCCAGTTCCCCTTAAGTTCTGAGAGTGCCAGGGCAACATGAAGCTCCCTCCAACCGCCCGCTCTACCTAGGGGATGTCAACAACATGCATGTACATTTACAAGCTTACAAGCTCTCTTGTAGTGGGATTAGAGTGTGTGATTGGTGTTAAACGTCATGCATGTACTCAAGATTATTTCCCATATATGACGACGAATGGTCCATTCCATACAATTGTTTACATTTCTGTTCCAGTTATATATTGGAAAAACCTGATTGATTTATGATTTGAATTACTGTAAATACTAATACATGTCCCTGTACATGTTAGCTAATTTTGAACTACATGTATCTGCATGTGATGTGATTTACCGGCTGTCAAATCTGCTTTTCATTTTTATTATTTTGGGAATGGGAGAACAGAGCTTAAGTTTTTAAAAGCACCTCTCTTAAAGCAGCTAAAGTTATAAACAAATTTTTGAATCGATCATCCATGTACAACCCATAAAATCCAGCAGTAAATACCCCAGGGATGCATCTGCACACGTATGTAAATGTCAAACACAGAGGCCAGTCATCTAAACCGCCTTGCAAGTACATGTATGTAGACCTACATGTATAGTCTGTATTTTCATTATATATATATGCTGTTTTGGTCTGTCTAGCCAGTCACTTTAACATGGTAATGTGCACATAGATTAATCTCCTTAAGTGTGCAATTGAACAGAAAATCAGTTGTACAGGTACATGTGTATGAGTTGACTGAGGAGAAACCACAATAGCTTGACATGCACTGATACATGTGCACTGTGGTAGTTGGGCAAAGTAAGTCTCTAGTCTTTCATTTCAAACCAGCAAGTATTGGGCCGATTAATAGCCTAAATGTTAGCCCCTCCAATAAAATGATTGCCGGAACAAACAGTGCTAGACAGATCAGTGTGTGTCAGCAGATAGTTTGTGATCAGCCATGCCAGTAATTCAACACGTACCAACCTATTACAGCACCCTGGTTTCTCAATCACGTTAATAGGCTGGCGGTACTAGACAACTAGTACTGTAAGCTCATAACATGAATCAGCCAATAAACTAAAATCACCAGGATATTACACTATAAACAATACATGACCTGACCTCATACAGGTAGATTGTATGAACACATGTCTAGACTAAAACCATCATCACTTATTCACCTAGATCACAGCCATCTCCAAAATAACCTATCTATGTATTATGCTGTCACATTATGACTCACAGACATCCTCTTATCAATTCACCTTTATTTGACAGGAAATAATACATGTTCTATATTTTTCATTTGAAAAAAACATTCAACTACTTTGATTTATCAGAAAATATAGATTCACTGATTCATACAGCTTTTTATATGCAGGGATCAGTAAAAAAATTACATGATGTACTGACCAATCATTAACACATACAATTACATATGTCAGATTCAT
Organism: Mopalia ciliata; assembly: GCA_034783835.1. Lineage (NCBI taxonomy): Eukaryota > Metazoa > Mollusca > Polyplacophora > Chitonida > Mopaliidae > Mopalia > Mopalia ciliata. The sequence continues at coordinate 11,485 of JAVFBW010160818.1, forward strand.
TACATGTAGATGTAAATTACTTATATTCAACCCCCCACAAAAGCATACAACCATGTAATTGTGATGTGACATTTTATGTTTGTGAGAAATGGATATTATATCCAGACAGGGGCTTAGCCAGAAATCAAAAGTAGGGTGTCCAAAATTGTACATTTGCTTCACTTTTCATATAACT
>JAVFBW010160829.1:0-11659 GCA_034783835.1 Mopalia ciliata
CTTCCCGGTTTTCCACCGTAATAAGGCAGTGTGAAGTGGACAATCCGTCGTCATATAAGTGAAATACCCTTGAGTACAACGTTAAACCCCAAACAAACAAACATTCACTGTGATAATAACCCAATTCCGTTTTATCCATTTTAATGGCTTTTTCTTATGCCATCGGAATATTATGTCGTCACACAGTCCATCCATTTTTGTTGTATTGTTATTTTTAGGTTGTGTATTATCAGAATTTCAATAAACATGTGTCTTGGCATTGTTACCTGTGAATTTCACATGCCATACATATGATATGATATAACCTTGAGTACAAGTTAAACCTTGACCAAAACATGTAACAGTGTGGCTACTCTTGAAGCACATCTGGAGAACATATATGTCAAACATCAATCAATAAGTGCTACTAATTACAGAAAATGAAATCTATTTGTCAAAGGGACTTCTTAAACTAAGATCAATTTTGTTCACCTGGGTCCAAACCCATGACGTTTACATCCCAATTACTGACTGTTCACACCTGATTACACTCACAAACTCAAAGTATAAGATCCTTCATAAGGGTAAAACATTATTTTCAAATTTCGCCCAAAACATGGGATTTCACTCCAGCTATAGAGGCTTGTGGCTTACTGGTTAGACAGTGCACTTTCTAAACGCTACTTCCATGTACCGTTCACAGGATCGATTCTGTCTGTCTACCCTCCGGTATATGAGTGGGTCACAGGATATTTCATAGGGGTGGTTTTTACAACGTTTTTTCCTGTTTTTCCACCGTAATTAGGCAACAAACAGTGTGAAGTGGACAAACCTGTGTCGTGTAAGTGAAATGCCTTTCAGTGCAACATTAAACCCCAATCAAACAAATCACTCCAGCTATAGTGTTGTATGATTTTTCCAGTCAGTGATTACATGTTGACTTTTATATGGTTCAAAGATTCCATTATTGTAATCGTTGTATTTAGAGGGAGATCAGAGGGAACATGGATTAACATACCTTTGGGTCATTAACTCTTAGGGCCCTTGGGTGTAAACTGAACACAGATCCCTCCATAAATATTTCCAATAAATGTAAACAATTTACAAAAAACCTACATTTATGAAAATAAATATTGGTTATAATATTGAAACAAGATAAAATAAATATTTAAATATCTTCAAGCTAGGGATAAATACCAATCAAACAATCCCTCCAAATACCGGCTGTGCCTAGTTGAATTATGTAATAACCTGTCATAGCATACTGCTAACAAATAAATATTTTTATTTGCATAGATGAGTTCATATTTCAACCCTTGGATGTAAAAGTGCTCAATCTTTTATGCAGTTCAATCCTCTGTAATGCTTTTGTATGGACAGATTAATTAGTTTATCAGTCCTACTGGAAATATTGATTTTGCCTGTCAAGTAGAAAATATGCAATCTGAATACTGTAAAATGGAAGGCACTGTATTCTGTCAATAACACATATCTATGGTATTAATATTTTCCTCCTGTTCTGGTGGCCCCGTGAGGGAGCGGGTGGGCCATGGCCCTGCAGAATACTCCTCGACTTCCTCGGTCGATCATAAGAGGTGAGAAGAGGTTGCTTTCTGTTGCCCTGGTGTTCGCAGAGCTCAAGGGTAATGGGAAGCAGATTTGTTTGTGATGTTCTGTAGTTGTGTCCGTCGTCATATAAGGGAAATACCCTTAAGTACGACGTTAAACCCCAATCAAACAAACAAATCATGTTCCCTTGAATGTTGGGTGTGAGTTGTCTGCTCTTCTTGGTGCTTAGAATGTAAAAGAAGCTGATCTGTTTTGTAATGTCTTTGTAATAGATCCTGTCATTGTCATATCTAGTCTTTTGTTCTGGCCAGTGGAATTGAGGGAGAGTTTTGTTTCTTTTTGGTTTGTCCAGCCATCATTTGTGTAGGGATTCAAACCCCAATCCTGGATGGCTGGAGGGAGCTTCATGTTGCCCTGGTGCTCTCGGTGCTAAAGGGGAACAGGAAACTGATCTCTTTGTGGTTTTTGTATTGCATCCTATTGTTGAACTGTATTTGTCCCATCCTGTCTTTTGTTTTTTGCCAGGGGTGTCAAGGGTGGTTTCCTTCTCCCTTGGGCTGGCACGTCAAATTCCTTACGTGATAATCAGAGATTTCCTAGGAAATGCTTCTACTTAGTCATTTTTTTTCTTCTTATATTTCATTAACTTTTCCGAGCATGTAGTAAATGAATACAAATTAAGAGTTTAAGATGCAAGTAAATAGGCCTTATGCACAGCAAGAAAAGAAGTCAAATGATATTAAAAAGTTACACCCCCCTATCCATTGGGCAGGCACCTTGTGAGGGAAATAACTTAAAGTACAAGGTTAAACCACAATCACACAACACCGATGTACCTTTAGAAAGATAATTTGATTTAGTTCAAGTCTTATCTATCCTCTGTTGTATAAATGTATAAGTTTATTAAATGAATAATGTTTATGTTTCAGATAACCCAGCTGTTCTGAATAAAGTTAATAATGGCCAAGTCTAAGAATCACACCAATCATAACCAAAGTAAGTCTTATGTTCTTACCATCACATGTACAGATAGCAGGCACCTTGCTGTTACCATCACATGTACAGATAGCAGGCTGGGGGAGGGGCACCTTGCTGTTACCATCACATGTTCAGATAGCAGGCTGGGGGAGGGGCACCTTGCTGTTACCATGGTGCTGCTGATCTGCAGGGCGGGTTGTTGGAGGGAGCTTCATGTTGCCCTGGAGCTTTCAGAGCTAGAGGGGAACAGGAAGCAGATCAGCTGCTGGTGTCTGTATTGAATCGTGTATTTGTCTGTCTTGTCTTTGTATGCTGACAGTTGTGTTGAGGGTGGTTTCCTTCACCTGTTGGGCTGGCACCTTGTCATATAAGTGAAATATCCTTGAGTATGACATTAAAACACCAATTAAACAAACCAGCTCATCAGCAGGCATATGGTAGGGAGGGAGGTCTCAGAACTATTGGGCTATATTAAGCAGATCTGTTTGTGTTGTATTTCCATTATGCCACTGGGATGTGCTGTCTCTATATGTTGCCAGTGGCGTCTAGGGTGGTTTCCTTCACCTGTTGGGCTGGTATGCCATCGTATGAGTAAAACAGCCTCAAGTACGGCATTAAAACCCAACCAAAGATAATAATTTTATTGCGCCATAGCTTATTGGTTAGCAAGTGCGCTTTCTAAAGCCTGCTTCTACATGTATGTACCGATCATGGGATCAAGTCCATCTTGCGACACTCTCGTATTTGAGTGAGTCGCAATATGTGGCTCATGCAATCGTGGGGCCAGTTTTTACAAGGTTTCTTCTCGGTTTTCCACCTTTATGAGGCAAGGTGCAGTATGAACTGGAAAATCAGCCCTGTAACGGAAATAACCTCGAGTAAGACGTTAAACCCCAATCAAACAAATAAAACAAACTATCTTGTCTGTTCCATTGATGGTCGTTTCGTCCATTAAGCTAAAGGTAGCATTTTAAAAGCATAATTATAATCCTTTCACTTTGCACTGGAGGAAGATCAATTTTCCAAGACTTAAACATTTTGATTTTCCTTGGTCATTTTACTGTCGGGATAGAACCACATCATGTGCCAGGGCTGCATACAAGTCAAATCTACTGGATTGATTAAAATATTAAATTTGGGAATCTTAAATAGGGAATCTTCAGTTGTAAATTGGCTAGGAGATTGTCTTTATTAATCCCTGTATCCACAGTATGTGTGAAACCATTAAGTCAAAGTCATTGGGCATTTTTAAATGTAAAACCCAAAGAGGGTATTGAGCTATACTATGCTATTTGCTGTTCGGTGTGGAGTCACTAAGGAATCCACCAAAGTCTGGAATTGATTGCCATCATAATGGCCGACACAGGAGGAATACAGGAGCTTCCTATTGATCCCCCGGGTAGATTATCTCCTGATTTGTCTGGATTGAGTTCTGCTGATTCTATCTTCCCTGGAAATTGTTTACCGTTATTACAGGACGACAGTGTTGTTATGGAGACTTAGCTCAAGGCAATACCAGTTTCTCACCGAGACTAAAGGCACTACAGCTTCTACAAGAACTGTTCTATTCTCTGATTCCTTTGTATCACATCTTGTGATTGTCCTGTCTTGGCTTTGTTTGTTTGTTGTCAGTGATGTTGAGGATAGTTTCCTTCGCCGTTTGGGCTAACATGTTGTCTGAAGAGTTAAATAACCTTAATTGCAGTGTTAAAGCTTTATAATCAAATAATAATTTATTGAATTTCTATTATTGGCTTTGCCTGCCAAAACAAAATCTCAAACACTTAAAAGTCTTAACAGGCCTTCCTTTTTAGAGAAATATCTTTAAATACTGGATTTAACCCTACTTAGAGAAACTCCTTCCTCAAGCTCTATTTTTTCGATCATAAAATGCACTCATAATTCAATTTACACAGTTGGTGTGTCCTATAGCGCAAATCTCCTTAAAGCAAATTACTGTTTTTTAAAAAGATCCGATAAATGTGATTTGATTAAATTTGGCACTTATTAGAAAGCTGTAACATTAGTTGCTGATAAATGAATTTCAGGAAGTGTCTGAGTTTCGTTGTATATGTAACAGCAACACCCACCTCCCTTTGATAAAATCTCAAATTTCTCCCGCCCACTAATTTTCAGGTTAAAAATTTATCACCAGATTCTACATAGGGTGAATAATGTTTAAAAAAACATCATGTACTATTGGGTTTTACTTTTATAGGATAAATTCAATTTTGGGGGGTATGACATCAATATTTGAGTGGGTTTTATAAAAAATTAAATAAAAAATTAATTTTGTGTGATCCATAAAATTTCAGGGCTGCTCAGCAACTTCATATATTTCAAAACAGGAATCCCACTGCAACATGGGTGCTGATAAATTAAAATAAATGTAATGTCTCATGTTATGGATAAAGAGTTCAAGAGACAAGTTCATTAATAGCCTTCAATCTTTAGTCATTTATATAGATATAAGTCATTAAATATTAGAGGGAGGGAGGAAGCTTTCTGTTGCCAGAGATACTATGCTTTTAAGGTCTTTCATAGAATCCTTTGTTGTCCTGTCTTTTGTGTTCCCACCAGTTGCCTTTACCCATTGGTATGGGGGGGGGGGGCAGTTAAACACCAATCAAAGAAACAAACAAATATATGTGAAATAGCCTTATTTAAAGCAACGTTCAACCGCAATCAAACAAAGCTTTTATTTAGCAAACTGACAAAAAAGCTAGGTACTTGTACATGTAACTACTGCAGATGTCCAGAACAGGTTCACTGTAAAGGAATCACTTAGGTTATGTCAAAGTGACCTATCAGACTGCAGAAGTTGAAGAACAGATCAAAGTCTGTATGAACTTTTTGACTAGAATCGGATAAAAGAGGGGTTTAATGTGCTGTTTGAAAGGAAGCCTTATTCTGGTAACATGGCCTCGTTAATCAGAAACTGATAAGAAAGGATATTCATAGCTTTTGATTAGTACAGGTATGATTTTACCAGGCTTCAGTTCATATAGAGTACAAATGACTTTTTAACCTTGCTCCCTACAGAATTTAAAAGTACACTAACAATAGTACAGTGCCCATGGCTAAGTGGTAAGTGAGTTCGCTTATTTAACCTACTGGATGTACTGTTTGGATAGAGTCAGTCTGTTGACCCGCCAGTATATGTTTGTTTGTTTGTTTGTTTTGAGTGTAACGTTGTACTCAAGGGTATTTCAATAATATGATGACAGACACAAATACAGAACATCACAAACAAATCTGCTTCCCCGTTAACCTTTAGCTCTGCGAACACCAGGGCAACAGAAAGCAACCTCTTTTCTTGCCTCTTTTAATGGACCTAGGGAGTATTCTGCAGGGCCATGGCCCACCCGCTCCATCACAGGGCCACCATTATATGAGAGTCACACAATGTGGTTATGGCAATCACGGGAATGGTTTTTACAAGGTTTCTTCAGGATTTTCCACTGTAATTTGGTTAGGAACTGTGGGAAGTGGACGATCCGTCCGTCATATAAGTGAATACCCTAGAGTACGATGTTAAACCCCCCAAAAACAAGGGTGTCAACTTTTTTTAGAACAGGGTCTCCAAATGAATTGGTGGTCACAGCCCTGCCTAAGCCCTTGGTTGAATGAAATAACCCAAAGTACGACATAAATCTCCAGTCAAACGAGCAGGATTATTGGTATACATTGTAAATACATGTATTGCTGTTTTATGTTACAGACCGCAAGGATCACAGGAATGGCATCCACAAGCCTAAGACCTACAGATATCCATCTTTGAAAGGGGTAAGAGAACCAGATTAGGTTTGACTTTATTATGAGCAGCGGCTGCGTCTCTAACCTAAGTCTTGTTAGGATGTGTGTGTAACTTTTACATGGGGAGCCCTCTGGCTAAGGGGGGGAAACATAATCAGGGCTCTATTTTAGAATTATCGGTTGAGGGAGGAAGACTCTTGTTCAAGAGATTAACAATGGCTGTGCAGTGGAATTTTTGGAAGAAAAAAAAAAAGGGGGGGGGGGGGAGGGAGAGGGGTAGATTGAGAAGGTAATCTTGTCAACATATCTTGATTATGTTACTTTTCTCTTCCCAGGTTGATCCTAAATTTCTGAAGAACATGAGGTTTTCCAGGAAACACAACAAGAAAGCTGTGGCAAAATAAACATATAAATGAAGAAGATTAAAATCACATCTTTCATTTCATTGTTAGAATAATGTTGCTTTCATTGTCAAAATGGCTATGTGAAGATTAATAAAGTGGTCTTGGAAGATGAAATTGTTTTTTTCTTTTCCATTGTTATATTTTGGGAGGTGCTTAGAAATATGTCAAAAGTATGGTGTCCAAAATTGTCATTTTGCTTAATTTTTCAAATAACTGAGTGTCCCTATCTCCAGGATGTTACAGTTTCTTAAAACAGGGTGTCCAAATGAGGCAATTGTTCACTTCAGGGTGCCCACTTGAACGGGTGTATCCTAATTCCTTGTGCCCAAGGACTAGTTACTTGAAAGAGGCTTATACCAGATTAAATCTGGCTGTGTACTTTAGCGATAGACCTTGAACATGACATGAAGTCATTTAGACCTGCCTGTGCCTACCCAATGTATTCTAGAGTATTTTGTACACAAAATTCAATAATATTGAATGCACCATTGGGCCATCAAAATATATATATGTTACAGGAATACTTATTATTCTGTGCTATGCTGTAACACAAAAATACACAAAATCTTGAGAGAATTCTTAAAAACTATATTGTAAACAAAAATGTCTTCTAGTCCAGGTAAAATCTGCTTCATCTAATAGAGGATTAAAATTATATGCTTATAGCATGCAACCTGACCCTGGTGATCAAAGGGTTTTTGGAAGACCTTCACACTAGTGGTAGCGAATGCACCTCGACTGAACCTGATTTGATTTACCGTTCACGGGATCAAGTCCGCCTGTTGACCATCGGATATATGAGCCAGTCACATGTTGTGGCTCCGGCAATCGCGGGGGTGGTTTTTACGAAGTTTCCTCCCGTTTTCCACCGTAATAAGGCTGTGTACTGTATGAAGTGGACTTATAAGTGAAATACCCTTGAGTACAACATTAAACACCAATCAAACAAACAAACCAGTTCATTTACCATTGTTGTGTTTGACTTATTTAATTTGCACGATTGGCGGACAATAAATGTGTTGCTATTTGATATTATTCATAATATTACACCAAACCGTGATGGATACGAAATGGTGGGGTATGAAACATTTGATCCGTGCATCCATAGAAGTAAAATAAAAATGTCGGCCAATTTGATTTAAACTTGAATTGGATCATATCAAATTATCTAGGTCCTCTGGCTAAGGGCAGTTTGTTTGAAGAGTAGAAATCCTGTCTTCTCAAAACTGGAGAAAAATAAACTTTCCAACATTTTGGAAACACTTCAAATCTTGGGTGTGCTAGTGTCCATTGTTGGAATGCAAACCGTCATATAAGTGAAAACCGTGGCTTAGAGGTAGCGTGTTCGCTTACTAAACTGAACCTGCTTCAATGTACAATGTTCACAGGATCGAGTTCACATTTGAGCGGAGCCACAGCTGGGGTGGTTTTGACGAGGTTTCATCCACCGTAATAAGGCTAGGTGAAGTGGCCAATCTGTGGTCATATAAGTGAATACCCTTGAGTGCGACGTTAAAACCCAATTAAATAAAACAAAATATAAATGAAATAACCTTAAGTACGGCGTAAAACACCAATTAAAGGAGCAAATTATCTAGGTGTAATTAAGTATGTGCATACGCTGGTAAGAAAGATCGCGCCATTTTCATTCCTATTGTAGGCTTGTGTGGTGATGTATCACAGTTACAAACATTTTGGGATATTTAGCCGATTGTTCTACAGATGTGTAAAAGTTACAATCGACTTGTTGGAGCCTGTGGTTCCCCTGGCCTTTATAACAGTTCTGACCACAAAGGATTAACGGTTATATAAGTGGAGAATCGGACACCGCTTAATAGCATTCCTGTGTTCTTGTCCTTTACCATTTTGGTCCGTCAGTTCGAATGTGACATAGGCGCCGTGATCAATGGTGTTTTGACAATATGTTTAGTTAACCCCGCATAAATTGTATCGTCATGTAGTAGAGTAACCTTGATTGAGGTGTAAGTAGGCCGACATTTGTTGAATATGGAAACAATGTAGTTGTACAAATAAAGTAGTACAAATTGTATTTATGACTCAACGTGGAGGCAGATTTGTGAATTTGCTCTTGTGTTAATTTGCACCTTTCGTCATCTCGCAGCATGTATCATATCACGTGTTAGCTCCTTTCGTGAATCCTAATGTGTTTATTGAAAGTGACGTCACGTGTGATTTTCTACAGCCACATCAATATTATTGAATAGAACTAATTGAACCCATAATAAAATAAAGTTTAAATTTAACTTTCGTATAAGCCTTGATTTAAAAGCTTCTCCATCAATTGGACACTGCAATTAAAATCGTGCTACATGCCTCGGACGAAGCATCTTCTCTAGCCAAGGGTTACTATTCCGAGCTACTCTGCATTTCAACTCTTGGCTAGAGCATGCAGATGCGGATAAAGGAAACATTCACATTTTTTTTTTTTTTTAAACCTGTTAAATCGCACCGACTTTCACTTCGTCTGCATGCACTCTACATATAAGGTTAATAAGCAACAGAGTTTAAAGATCGAACATTGTGTAATTGATCTGCATCAGATCTCGATGCGGTGCTCAAAATTTGAATTTAGTTGACCTATAAACCTTAGACAAGTTTAATATCGCAATGAATCAATTTTGTATCTATTTATATGGTAGGTTGGGTTTGGTGGAAATTTACAGCACGTAGGTGTTTTGTTTAGGACAATTTTTACGTCAGTCAAGCTAGTTCCTGTTACCCCCAGCCGCCTATTTCCATGGATCCCGGTATTCGTCCACGAAGTCTATCCTGCATTGACGGCACAGATCTGAGTTCCATTTTCCCTTAGAGCCTGTCGGGTTTCTTTTATACCAGTTTTGACCTTTTCTGACAGAAACAATACAAGGAATCGAAGTATATATGGGACCTCTGTTCGATTTTGAGATCCTTGTCTCCATACATCGTTGCCTTTCACATACAGACAATTTTATCTCAACTTTATTTCCGTTTTTGTCGCGCAATTTGAACGATATGGAGTCTTCTGATACATTTGTTTATTAAAAATGCACGAGTCCTCCATAAAAGGAAATGACTTTTCAGGCATATCTATACCAATCGGCGTGTTCTATCTATAGTGAAATTGCGGCAACCTTTCTTTGATGGGTTATTAAGCAGCTGGCAATTAAAATAAAGGTCTTCTTCATTTTACCTGTTCAAAAAGAAAATTGGATCTTTCACGTGCCTTAAAATGTTATATTTCTGATCCGTGCTATCACATCTCATTGGAAACTATGGTGTCAATCGGAAGATAAAAAGGTCCTATATTTGTTCAATTTTATTTCGTTGCCGATGGTGTCTCGATTATTGACTAAGTTTGTCAACTGATTTCAGGAATCAGTCGATGACGTCATTTATTCCGCGTTTCATTTAACATACATTTACTCACATACCTTTTCCTATATACTGTTAAGTTGTGCATAAGAAATAAATAGCGTTGTATTTGAAACTGATATAAGCCTCAGAACATGTTGGGTAATTCTTTTTTTGTTGTTGTTGTTGGGAAATAATGTTTTTGTAACCTACGGCACGTTAATTTGATAGTCCAGCAGGTGCAATTATAAGCCATTCGTAGCTTACCTCCTTCAATTTGTTCTTGCTGTACAGTCTATTTACTTGTTTAATGGAGTTTGTCCAAATCGAGTTGAAGTCTTAACACGTACTACATTAATTGGCAGATATGTTATTTATGGTTTTTGGCCACACATGTCCTTGGATATATTTATATTTAAATGTACTTGATAAACCTCAAGCCACAAAATGTAAGGCAATGCTTTGCCTACGTCAGAAACGGGAGATCGTAGACGGTGTCAAGTATATCGTTCAATGAAAAGTTACATCATACTTTCGAAAATATCTGAGAGAAAGAAAAATAGGTCAAAAGTGTTGAAACAATATTCACTTTAAATTATTATCGAACGTGGAATAAGTATCTCACTGTTTGTGGAAGATATATTTTTAATTGTTACATAGGTACACTCAATTTGTAACCATCAAGTACCATCTAGCTTTTTAACGCAGACTGAGAACTTTGGGATAAACCCTCACCATTACTGTCTTCCCAGGAGGTGAGGAACGGACGTTATATTTGTTATAGGCGAAAGGTGCCTACAAATTGGAAAATACGCTATGTAGGTCAACATAAAAATAACATTTTAAAATGATTAAACTTGTAAGTATCATATATAATTTGTTTGTTTGATTTGGGTGACTGGTATATTTAAAAGGGTAAATGGATTGATGTACAGCTGAATGACATCAAAGTATAGTCCCGGTGTATTTATACAGTTGTGATTTGTCTTGTTACGACCGCACAAAATACGCTTAATGAACATGTAGACATGCAAAACGGCACTAGGTTTATGGCCAAGCGGGCGGTACCCAAGACATGGAGGTAAGACAGCGACGGTTTTAATCAAATGAGGCACACTGTTATGTATTACATTAATATGTAAGACGTCATTTTCTGTGCTATTGTACGCGCATATCCACAAATAAATTCCTTCCGATTTCCTGATCAAAGCTGGTTTTTACGTTGAATATCGATCAAAAGTTATCCAGGAATATCTATCTATACAGAAAACAGGTTCGCCACACACACATTCCTGAAAGTTCCAACGAACATTATTTTCGTAATTGATGGGAGTTTAACAATGGGCGACGTCATTTACGATATAAATTTGTCTAACATTATTTACTGGAAAGTAGGGCCTATGCCAAGCCCTTTGAAATGATTGGTTGCCAGCATTATGGTTTTACAGTTCGACTTAAAACTTGCAAACTATCTGGATACAAACTTTTGAAGAATGTCATTGACTTGTTGGACTCTGTGGTTCTTCTGGACTCTCTGCAGTTCTTTCCACCAATGTGAATTACAAATATAAGAACTGAAGTGATGGGCGAAACAATTCTTGAAAGCGAGGTTTACATTCCCC
>JAVFBW010160840.1:0-11659 GCA_034783835.1 Mopalia ciliata
TTTCTTAAAGTATTTCTGCCATTGAATACTATACTGTATATCACTGTTATTGTTGTTGTTATTTTACAATAAATATTATAAATAAATAAAATCGCTGATCGTTTTTTTGTGTTTGATAAATACTGTAACAATAACGAACAAAAATTTAAGCGAGAAACCCATGGTGCAGTCGCAACAAAACGCGGTTTATTGATATATCTAGAAAGGATAGAGCGTTCTACTTACTTTGTTCGAAGTTGAATATTATTTATTTTAATGTTACTCGTAGCATGTCCGACCTTGATCCCTGTATAAAAATTCGGCTTGTCTCAACTGCGGGGTGAATAACCATGCTATTTAAAATAACACGAGGTAATAGCCTACATTATCGCACACACACACATACATTTTCTTACATATACACATATGTGGTGATCTATAAAACAGGTCATGTATTGAATTACACACAAAGAGAAATAGATAATAATAATAAAAATAAACAACCAGCACTATTATTTGTTGCTTTTGCAATGATTCTTTAAAATAGGACACTACATGCATATTAAATAGGTAAAGTGTTAAAAATAATTGATAATTGAAAAAAAATAGTTAAAACAGATCTGCTTAACAATCGCGGACGCAAAAAATATCTGAAACATCCTATCGGTCGTTCTGCTTTGCAGCTTCAGTGGCTGAAAACTGCGGTGTCATGCATGGTCATCAGGGAAATTTTGTTTGTTAAATTAGGGTTTAACGTCGAACTCGATGGTATTTCACTTAAGTGACGACGGATTGCTAAATAACGATGGAAAACCGAGAGAAAACCACATAAAAACAAACCCTGCGATTGCCGAAGCCCCTCACTCATATTTACCCGAGGGTCGACAGACGGAATCAATGCCTTAAACGGTAAATCGAAGTAGGATATATAAGCGCACCCGCTACCCATACTCCATCACCGTGGGTGATCAGCGAAGGTGACTATGAACGCAAACAAAGATCGTAAACAAACTCGGCCATCTCCATTTAAAATTTTATTTTCACAATTAAATAAAACATATTGTAGAAATTGGGTTTCAATTGTCACAAACATAGTTAAAACAAATCTGCTTTACAATCGCTCAATTTTGATGACGCATACAAACTATCTGAAACATCTTTTTGCTGGTTATGCTTTGCAGCTTCAGTGAATGAAAACTGCGTTGTCATGGTAATAATGAAAGGTTGGTTGTTTAATTGGGGTTTAATGTCGTGCTCAATGGTATTTTACTTATATGACGACTGATTACTAATTGCTAAATAACAGTGGAAAACCATGGGGAAACCTCGTAAACACCACTCCCGCGATTGCCAGAGCCACATCCCGTGACTCACTAATTTACCCGATGGTCGACAGACAGACTCGATCCAGTGAACGGTAAATCGAAGCATGCTTAGTAAGTGCACCAGCTACCCCTAAGCCACGGGTCACCAGGGGATGTAACTAGAAACGTAAAACAAAGGTCGTATCGATGAAAACCATTTCTTTATCGTAGGAGAGAATAAAATGACACACACTGACTTTACTGAAAATAATTCTTTATAGACGTTTTCCTCAGGGTGTAGGACTTTAAGGACAGTCCTGCAAGCGCGTTCGACCCTCCCTTCTTTTCAGGGCGTACGAATTAGCAAAATGGTCATACAAGTGTGTACACCCTTCGTCAATAACTAATAATATTATGGTGAGCTGCTCTATTAGCAATAAATATATCAAAAAGTCAAATGCATAGATTTATAAAGATAAATATATAAGAGCAATATTAATAGATTTCCACCGTTAGATACTCCACTCACGTCGAGTGTTTTGTTCGTTTGACGTCGAACTCAAGGGTATTTCACTTATATGACGACAGATTGTCGACTTCACACTGTACAAAGCCTTTATTACGGTGGAAAACCGGGATGAAACCTCGTAAAAAACATCCCTGCGATTGTCAGAGCCAGAACATGTGAATGGCTCATACCTGATGGCCGACAGGCGGACTCGATCCAGTGAACAGCTAATCGAAGCAGGTTCAGTTTAGGAAGTGCATTCGCTACCACTGAACCCCGGCCCCGATGATAACACTGGAAGATAGATGGGTTATCACTATTAGTTTCTGCATTAACGACGAAGATATACACAGGTCAAACACCGTGTATGTTTAGGGATACATCAGTATAGTCATAGACAACTTTCTGTTTCATTAGTTATGAAATAAAGTATTCGGGACAAGAATATAAATCACACTGGACACACACTGTGGAGTGCATACATACATACATACATACATACACACATGTGCACTTTGCACCATTTACTTGCTCCCTTATTTTGCAGCAATGAGAATTGAGAATTCTTATCCTAGATCCCGATTGATCTTATCTTATGGTAGTCTTAACATCATTCTTGGCACAAGCGCGTCGTAAATAAGAAATTGTGTTTGCGATTTGAAGGATAATAACAAATATTGTTGAGCCTAGCAGAATTATATATGTTGCATTAAAACATTTTTTGCAAAATAACGCATCACTTTTATAAACTTTAGCTTGATATTCATAGGTCCACCCCGCTGCTAAGTGTACAAATAACACGGCAGGGGCGAGGACAAATTCACTCAAGCCGAGTACGAGAGCATAACTTGATTGACCAAATTCTGACGACATCATAGCAATTGGAAGCGAATATCCAGCACCACATCCAATGGCGGAAAATATTACCATAATGTAAATTGTTTTATAGTCCAGCCAGAAATAGCCAATCAGCATGCTGGAACAAAAAAGTACGTATTGTATAAACATTAAAATGATTCCTCGAAGAAAGGTTTCGAAATGATCATATATCGTCCCGAACATAATTCGCGAGGTCACCATGATCATGGCCAATAAGCACACGAAATTACGTGAATTTGGGGTCCCCACAGCAGCGGCTATGCCCGATATGTTATTCATAAAAGTTACAGAACTTGTTTGAAATATGATATAACTTATTCCCATCATATAAAAATATGAAGAAGTTAGCAGGATCCGAAGTAATGCTTTGTCATCTTTGTTACTCTGCATGGACATGTCTTCTATTGTATTATAGGGCTTATCCATTCCTATTTCTTTTATGTCAGAAGAAGGTAATAGGCTTTCTGTATCAAAATTGAAACAATCATCTGTAGAAACTGTGTGAAAGAATAGCACAACAAAATTGAGCTCCCCAAAGAAACAGCCAGGGTGAGAAAAAAATTCCTGAGAGAATCTTGGTGTTGAAAATAAACATCGAATAAAATTGAGTAGTATATCTTGGCGAATGCAAAAGAGGCTGTGTATATTCCGATAATTTTCCCTGTGTGCTTGTTGGCGAAGAGTTGAATCTCAATGGCTATATGGCATTGGAAGCCTCCTCCAATTCCTGCTGCTTTAATAAAATAAAATGACATTTTACACCAAATCTATATACGACTTGAGATATGGGATAGTCAAAAGAAAATATAAGATATCAACCGAACACAAGACTTTGCATTGAGGTCCAGTTCAGAAATGTATTGACATAATTTGCAAAGGGATATACTCATCCTATGTGTTTGCACAGCTCTCTCCTTAAAAAATCGTTTGTTCTACCTCTATCAGAGATATACCCATTCTATGTTAGCACATGCTCTCTACTTAAAAAATCGTTTGTTCCATCCATGCAGAGATAGACTCATCCTACCTTCGCACTGGCTCTCTCCTTAAAAATCGTTTTCCCACCTTTACAGGAGATATACTTAACCTATGTTTGGGAACGTCTAAGTGTCTAATGCTGAGTTTGGGACTTATCGCTTTCATCATCAGTGCTGTATTTACTACTCCTTCTTACAAGGAAAGGCATTCGAGAACAACAGTGTATTACTGAAAGTAAATGACCGTGATATGACTATCACTTTTGTCAATTCAATATACTACCAGCCCTGTATCACCTGAAAATAAGCGGTATATACCAACTGGCAAACTTCTGGTTTATTGAATGAATACTGACAACTACAAATGATAAATAAGAAGGATCAACTTTTTCTTATATGAAATAAGGTCAGACCTACAGACGAGTGCAAACAATATTTTTTTATTTAAGTATTTCTGTGCAAAAAATACCCATTGCCGTATCGTAATATAGGCTTACCTATACCGCTTAATAATGCTATATTGTATGACGGACTGAGTTTGTTTGTTTGTTTGATTGATTGGGGTTTAACGTCGTATTCAAGGATATTTCACTTATATGACGACGGATTGTAAACAATAAACTGCACCTAGCATTTTTGCGTTGGAAACCTCGTAAAAACCACAACCACGAGTGCTGGAGACACAACATTTGACTTATACCCTGATTGTCGCTCGTATACCTGATCGTCGCTCAAATACCGAATTGACGCTCATATACCTGATTCACGACAGGCGGACTCGATCCAGTGAACGGTAAAACGAAACAGGTTCAGTTTGACAAGCGAACACACTACCACTAAGCCAGGGCGCGGATCCATGACAGACTTAGAGATACGGATCTCGGTAGCCATGGCCTCGCTATCAATCCGATGTGACTAAATTCGTGATGTCAATGTAATGGATACTTTAGTTACCTTAGTTACCTACATTGCACTCTACAGCTAACATCGATGTAATTATGCACAACTGTGAAGACTGATCAATAACACTTTTTTTAAAAACATTTTCCCCGACCAACAAATATCAACGATTATTAAATACCGTTGAGTGTGACTATACGCCACGGTAGTGAACCTGCATCTATGTTTAGATGATAATGCTAAGTTAACTGTTAATCATTTTGTAATATATGGTTTACATTGATACTGCTGTGATCTTTTGTAAGTTTTTCAGATTATGTTGCTTACCAGCCCAAAATGATTTTGCTAACAAACCCTTCAAGCAAGTGCACTATTGCATGCAAACTCATGTCCTGAAGCACACATGATGTCCAAGCTCATTTCAGTTTATTAAAGTTTGTTTGGCTGTTGTGTAATTCCATGGGGATATATAACCCACAGCAGTGAGTCTACTACATTCAAGTTTGGATCTCCAGTGCAGAGTTATTACACAATATGTGACATGAAAATGTGTGGTAAAGCGATCATACTCAGAAACGTTTGAGCCACATCCGAGAGAACGTGTGAAAGGGATGCAGACCCTCCATTTCAAGGTATAAAACATTCTTTTGATGCCCCTCCCCAAAGCCACCAACGTATAAAAAAAACACATGCAAAATTACCTGTAATTTAATTGATATTCAGTGGTACCTATTTGTATCAACTTGTATATATAATCGGGCAAAATCATTTAGGAAATATTTTCTTCATAGTTTAAGGCTTTCATCACTTGCTTGTTGACTAGACCGTTTATACTCGTGCTCTGTGGACAGTTGTTGAAGTATGAGCCGGTCCTATTAAATTTGTTTTGATCTCATTGATTTAATAGATTAATGCTCAGTCAAACAACATACAAGGATTGCATACCATCAACAAGCTGAGCCTTTCATTACATTTATATACTTTATGCTAAAATCATTAATGATGTTTAGAGTTGCAGCTGAGCCCTTTTTTATATGCCAAGCCCACTAAAACACAAAGCATCAAATAGAGTTAATGTTTTTCTATGTGAGCAGAAAAATAGTAAGTCATATTAGGCCTGTAGTTGTCGCTTACTGGAATCCATATCCGAGGTAGTTATTGCTTGTTTGGTAAAGCGAAACTTTTTGTCTGTGCCATCTGAAAACGCAGCCCCGACCATGTCTGTTCCGATGGAGTTTGGGGATATTAACCAGCCAGAGTTAAATTCATCAACTGTTATATTGGGTCGTGGTAAGGAGACTAATCACACTTATTCGTTTTCAGACCCATGGAGCTCCACCATTGCGCAACCTCTATCATCTTCTTTACCTTTTGGATTCAACATCGACATAAAATTAAGAGCAAAACTTCACACAAACGATTATATTGACTTTGTGCCTATATCATTCCACTAATGATATGCAACATACTGGTAGTAGCTTTCTTCCTAGAAGAGGCCAGTATTTGAATTATATTCATTGCTTTCAGCTTTGAAATCCCTGTCATTCTCCTATACGAGTGGTAGTAAATGTACGCTATCTGGACTGCAGCTGACTAACCTTCTATTTGTGTAGAAGGCCTGGTGGCCGAGTGGTCTAGGTAGCCTGCATTTACTGCTGGCGATTCGGTTCTTAACTCTGAGGGTCGTAGGTTCGATTCCCGGACGGATTTCAACCTTTCTGAACAGGTATATGTTCTAACTTAGAAAGTGTTATCCCAAAATAACAAAAATACAGAGGCCAGTATTTGACTGCTTATCCGTCTAGAAGACAGCATTATTGCCTGCTTGTTTGTCTGTTTGATCTTATGGGAGTTTTTTTTAAAGAAACATGCTTGATGGTATCCTTCCACTTTTCCAATTGTTTAATCTATATGATAGTGTGGTCAAATTGGCATATTTCTACATACCAACCTTCTTGAGATAATAGGGCGTTTCTGGAACTCTAGCATTCTTTCATTTGTGTATTTCTTTCCTTTATATAATATTGATCAGCGACTGCGGGGTCGTCTCTGCTCGATATTAAATAACTGTAACATAAATTACAGTATTTCCACGCAGGAGGATGGAGAGGCGCGTTGTAATTAACATGCTCGTGCTCCAATCTTCATGGGTAGACTTTCAACATGAAGCCAAAGACGATGTGAGCATTTGTCACTGACAGGCTTAGTTAGCTTGCCCTCTGCACGACTCATTTCGCGTTAACTTCGACCATTGCTGTAAAGTCTGGTGGCAGTACGGGTCAATTGTTTAAAAAGGAAACTGTAGTCATGTGGATCGGTTATCGTGCAGTTGGTTTTCTGATAGGATAATTTGAAAAATATAATTCAAAAATTAAATCGAACCCAATATCTATGCATTTATTTACGAATATATTAATTTTGAGTTAAAATAAACTATACACACAACAGTTTTAAAACAAGACTCAGTTTCGGATAACTGTTTGCTTGGAAATAAATATAAAGCAAATTTATAAAGACTTTTCATAACGAACAAAAATTTAAGCGAGAAACCCATAGTGCAGTCGCAACAAAACCCGGTTTACTGATATATCTAGAAAGGATAGAACGTACTACTTATGAAAGTAAGGTTTTTTTCGAACTTTCTTTCAATTCTACTCGTATCATGTCTGACCTTGATCCCCTGTATACAATATAATAACTCAGCTTGTTTCAACTGTGTTAACCCAAGCGGGGTGACTAACCATGCTATTTAAAATAACACGAGGTAATACATCATCTTTGGAATTCAGAGGAGATATAGTTCCTCAATACTGTTTTATTATCTGATACATGCTTTGTACTAACGCGGCAATGTCATATCGTCTTACTTTATGTAATAAATTGTGTATATATAGCAGTTGAATTTATCATCTGTCACATGGACGTCGACAGACGTATTCCACTATATCGTTCCTATATTTATATATTTATATGTATATGCCATCAAAATGTGCTGGGTTCGAAACCGGGTAGAAGCAAGCAGATTTGTCTAATTTCAGCATAAATATTTAAATGTTGTGGTACTGCAGACCGTGACCAATCGCTCTGTCGTTAACATTGTTATTTAAACCGATGCTATAAAACGGGAATGATTCGGCTTTACCCACCTATAACCTCTTTTACCTTTTATTCTTATTAACCGGGTAACTTCACGATTAGGTGCAAAAAACTCTATGATTGGGCGACGTTTCAGGCTCACATATAAGTGCAAACAATTACATGGAACCGTGACTTTCTTGGATAAAAAGTGTTTTTACGACAGCAATGGGATCCAGGTTGAGTTTTAAAGAGGAAACCGGTCGAAGCCATAGGATATATTAATGACTCTAAGCTAGTTTTAGTTTGCCTGATTTGTTGTTGTTTAGATTTTGAGAAATATGGTTTCCTGTTTTATCTATTCTTTACTGTAATTGCAATGCCTGACTGAACTGTCGTAAGACCACCATTATTTACTTCCGTTTTGTTAGCCTCGAATATAGTTCTTAAAAATGTTTGTTGTATTGTTTTATTTATTGGGGTCTTGCAAATTTGTTTTTGGTGGATTATTTGGTATTAATGTGAAGTAATTGAGTGGAGGTTTCTGGTTAGGGCCATAGCCTAAATAGACCACATTGGGTGTATTTACCACTACTTGACGGAGGGGTGATCCCGCTGTAGTTTACATTCTGAAGGTAGCATGACAACACCTATAACCGTCGAGGCTCAAATTTTGAAAGTCATCCCCTGTCAAGATTTAAACGCAAAACCCCAAAAGGTCCGATCAAAGTATGTGTCAGGGGGTTTCGCTCAACAAAAGTTTGGGAGGGAGCTGTGGGGTCAAACATTGGCGTTACGGCGTATGGCAAATTAATGGCGGTTTTATGCCGCCTAGGCTGTTAGTAGTATAACATCAACAAAAACAAACACAAGTAATATATCCATCATTTAAAAAACTAAGTTGAGACAAGCTTGGTTGTGTTTTAAATTCAAAGTTACAGCAAGAAATGACAAAGCAGACACTTACTGTTCAAGAACATCAGGAGGCTCATAAGGTAAATCCTCTCTCTGAAGAATTGAACGTGTTGTGTTGACAACCACAGAAGAATGCTTGTTGATGTAGTAAGAAATATGGTTAGAATATAGCACACTCGGTAATTGAACCGTGTGATGATCCAAGCACCAGCTAATTGAAAACTCCATCCCATCACAAGCGACGAGCCGAGTAACTCCACTGTTAAATACATATAAAACCCAATCACAAAGTGTTGGCAAAATTAAGCATTACAAGTCTAAGTATCAAGAAATTTGTTTTCTCAGTAAGTGAACGAGGGTAGGCAGTTGGCTAATATTAACTGGATCGACTCTGTGTCTCATGTGACCAGCATTTACTGCTGGCGTGGAGGTGTCTAACTCTAGGTTTCTACCAACAAAAGAAATTGTTATCCCAATAACGAAAACACTGTGAATATTAGCTTGTTAATACATGTATATATTTCTTAAATAATTCAGTTGTGTCAAAAAATAACTGTTTACATTAAAACAGGCAACACAATCTGTATTTCGAAATAAATATATAATTATGTATATCGAATATTAACTTGTGTACCTAAAATGGCTTCTCCTCTCTCACAGAAACCCACTATAGCATCCAAGAGAAACAAAAATCTAAAGGATTAAGGCAAAACTTCCCTCTGTATCAGACAGCTCATTCTCTTTAACAGACATATTCATTCGTTAATCCCAGTATCTCTGAAATACTTATAAGTAGGCTGATTTAATCAAAATCCATGCTAAATATCTTGTTAGCTACATTTTAAACACTATTTTATCCATTATATTTATGGTAATTACCTTCTCTCGAGATGTCTTTAGGTTACCCATAACACAACTCGAGATTAAGGTTTATTAAGAAACTTGTCACTGAGAGTTATACAACATAAGATGATTCTTCGATTTTTATTGATCTACATCCTTGCGCCAGTGTGATTGCCTTTAGAAATATAATTAAATATATCGTCCTATCATCGGTTTTCGAACAGCAGCAGTTTTTGAAAAATTCCTTGTGTAATTTTTTGATACATAATAAAGCAAATAAGAGCAGTATTTCGTCAAAAACATGATGATAAAAGCTTTCAAAGAGACTATTTTAATTAATTAGGACGCACTTTAAACAGTCACGCGACTTTCTAACATGTTCTTAAACCGGTGATCGGAGTAAATATATAAGTTCAAAAAAATGTTTATTTCGAGTACATGCGTCAATGCGTTATGGAGACAGAAGTTGCTGTCATTGCTGAGGCTCATTTTGCATTGAGCCTCTGTATATGCCGTAGATCTAGTATTAAGCCAATAACTCAACACATTGGAGGAAAAAACATTTTTTCTCTGTACATTTATTCAATTCATATTTATATGTGCAATATAGAAATTAAACTTTTGGTTGCGTCCACAGGACATGAGCTGCTCTCTGGCAAGCAGGAATCGTGTGCTAACCCGTCGGAGCTACAGTAGTTCACTGCAGAACGCCTGAGAATTTGTATGCGGGTAAACACTGGGAATCTCTCTCTCTAGGAGAAGCACTGCTACAGATATACTAAATATGTTGTTTTTTATGGGGAAATTAGCCACAGATGTGTTTTATTGGTAGAGTTATTCTTTTAATCGTGTTCTGGTGGATATGTATTTAAAAAAAAACATTTTGCTTCGAAGGAAATATATGTATTTACCCTGGTTCGATATTTTTTTAATAATTCGAAGAAGCATGATCTCGTGTTTTAGCGTAACACTTAATCTCACAATACTATGAGGGATTGTCAACGAAAAGCGTTATTACCATGTCGCCATATTATAGTAGAGCATATTATCTACTACTTAAAATTTTAAGAAACCAACCGCCAGTACTTCAGTGACAGTGAGAGTTATCGGCGAGATACAGAAATGAAGATGTGATTTTCCCATATTTATGTAACCACCCTTGGCATATCAAACATAGCAAACTTGTGGTCCCATGGTTTCACCCCATCCATTGGCAGACCTTCAGTCCCTGGATTCATCATGATGTCTCTAGAATATTTTTAGTCCCCGGTGTTAACCCCCTAGCAGAACTGTAGGCCCTAGTTTCACGCCGATGTCGCAAGACCAGTCCCCCTGATATTCCCCACAGCAGGCTTTTATTCCCTCGTTTCACCCCATAGTAGACATGTAGTCCCTGGTTACACCGGGATGTCTCTAGCATACCTGTAGTCTTTGGTTGTAGCCGAAAACATGCATGTAATCCCTGTTTACACGGGAATGTGTGTAGCAGACCTGTAATCCCTGGTTTTACCTGGATGTCTGTGGCACAACTGTGGCTCGGATTTCACCTTAATGTCTGTAGCACCACTGTGGTACCTGATTGTGCACCGTCCTTAAGTATGTATCCGATGTCTTTAGAAGACCTGTAATTCCTGGCTTCATTTCGATGTCTCTAGCAGCCCCTGGTTTTCCACCGATAGCAGACCTGTTATCCCTAGTTTCACTCCTAATCATACTGTTCATCTTTGGTTTCACACCAATGTCTCTAAAAGACATGCAATACATGGTTTCCCCCGGATGTTTAGTAAACCAGTAGTCTCTAATTTCACCCTGTAGTACACCTGTAGTCTCTGCTTTCACCCCGATGTCTCTACCAGACCTTGGTTTGATCTCATAGCCGACCAGTTGTCCCGGATTTCATCCTGATGTCTTTAGAAGACCTATATTAAATGGTTTTACCGCGATGTGTGGTAAACCAGTATTCCCTAATAGCACCATGTAGCAGACCTGTAGTTCCTGTTTTATCCCACTATAGACCTGTAGTTCCTGTTTTACCCCATTATAGACCTGTAGTTCCTGTTTTACCCCATTATAGACCTGTAGTCTCTGGTTTCACCCAGATGTGTTTAGCAGACTGGTAGTCCTTAGTTTGACCTCATAGCAGCCCTCCAGTCCGTGGTATAACCCAGATGTCTCTAGCAGACCTGTAGACCTTGGTTTCCCCCATAACAGACCTGTAGTACCTACTTTCACCCCATAGCTTCTGGTTTCACCCCGATGTCTCTAGCAGAACTGTAGTC
>JAVFBW010160851.1:0-11659 GCA_034783835.1 Mopalia ciliata
ATAACTTATATGATAGCATTGCATTCCAACAATAATTGACAAAGCTCTCAGAACTAAATGGATACAGGAAGCTAATATGTTTGTGGTCTTTGACACAACCAATATTTACTTTTATAATCTGCATTGATTCATTGATCAATTTGATTGATTGATTGATTGATTGATCTGTGTGTTTACACCATGCTTAAGGGTCTATAACTTATATGATAGCATTGCATTCCAACAATAATTGACAAAGCTCTCAGAACTAAATGGATACAGGAAGCCAATATGTTTGTGGTCTTTGACACAACCAATATTTACTTTTATAATTCTGATTCATTGATCAATTTGATTGATTGATTGATTGATTGATTGATTGATTGGTTGGTTGGTTGGTTGGTTGGTTGGTTGGTTGATTGATTGATTGATTGACTGATGGATTGATTGATTTATTGACTGATTGGTTGACTGACTGTTTGATTGACTGACTAATTGATTGACATCGTGATCAAGGGAATTTCACTTTTATTGCGGAGGTAAAGTTTAACAATTATTAACACAACCATATAATGTGATGTGGTTAATCTTCATCCAGTTCTTAACAAGGCTCGAATCACTACACTTCAAACAAACAGCCCTTACATCAGACAGTCGTTATTTCCAAGATTACGGTGTAAGATTAAAATAGATGAGATGGGTGGTTTGAAATATGCTTTTAACAATAAATACACGTGTGCTGACCAGAAATTAAGCCTGTGTTAGAACGTGGTGAGTAGTCTTTATCCCTCGCATATGTGGCTATAAAGACGATATGTCTAAAACAATAATTGTAGATACCGGAGAGGGGGTGTTATAAACAGCGGCTAGCTAGGGCTATTGTATATAAAGTGTCCGTATTCCGTGTCAAGTGCCGTTTTTTGTTTCGAAAAAAAGTTATAAACCCTATTTAGCCGATTATCCTGCTTATGGCTAATTCACCTGCTACGGAAATCCATGGGATTACTGAGTATATCTGGAGTTCAAAGCGAAAGAAAAGCAATCAGTTCTTACGGTATAAATTGAGTGTAAAACAAAAAGTTGAACAGAGTGTCGTATATAGGGATTTCCTTTTAAGATAGGAGCCTCTGTGTGAGTGGTCTGTGCGGACAATCACCTTAAACATTAAGCCAGTGTCCATCCATACCTTCCTGAGAGCGCACGTCTGTAAACTCACCCTGGAAGTACACACAGACGGCAAGCACGTTTTACCAAATAGTACACAAGTATATTGGATACATTTCCGGTGATATTGTCATCATTCAGATCTGAGATTTAAGAAAAAATAATGGTAACCTAATTCAACGAATCGTAGACGTAAAAAGCCAAATGTGCATCATTATCTTTAAAACGTGTTTATAAGCTGTACACGGTATCATGGACTGCAAATGTTGGACAGAAATATGTCATTTAAAAATTGAGCTTTTTGTGGGGCTGCATGGAGGGGTGCATTTCGTGGCCATCCAGTCGCATGTTTATGGTCATATAATGGTTAAAATAAAAAGATTAATCTTCAACTATATTGACTCTGAAATTATATTTTACAATAGAAATTAGGGTGAGAAAATTTAGTAGCTAAAAACTCTCATCCATCGAACGAGATTTCCGGTTCAATTAATAACAAGGGGAAACATGGAATTTCTGCTTTTAATAGTAACGATTATAATCTCAAATGCAAAATAAACATAAACATATACTGTATGTCTTTATTTGCCAGTTCAAAAGTTATTACTTAAGCAGCCTTTAAAAACTAAGGAGGTAATATCGTTCGGTGTGGACATTTATGTGAGGGACGATAACACTCTCCGTGGGTTCTGATTGCTTGTTTGATTGTCTTTATAAATTCTAAATTCATTGTGTTTTATTTAAACTGTTGACATCATTAGTCCTGATGAAACCATGAAAGGCTGGAATGTCGCTTATTCTACACGATTGACCCCCAGCCAAGACAACGTGATGCAATCTTAATCAAAGGTTAATTTTCTAATATTGACTTGGAAGGATGTTGGATTTAAACGACAGGTCTTCCTCTTCTACAAAGGCTGACATTCCAGCCTGTATGATCACAGCCACTTGTATATTGACCTTTCCCTGGATGAGGACGACAGACAAAGTTAGGAATTGTCAAAGATACGAAAATGCCCGGAATTTACACGAGAAGAGCCGAAAGTCGGTGAGACAATAAGTTCTCAAGTATTCTCAACTAGCACTGAGTCTGTAGGTGGGTCATATCACAAAGACAATGGTTCGTCCTAAGGCTTCAAAACAAGGAAGGTATTTATTGTCAAGATCGAGAAGTAAATAAATTATTCATCATCCGTAAAGCTTGCTTACCTTTTATTGAAAGTTACGTGCAAATATTTGAGACGTTCTTGTCTGCTATATAACTAATATAACCCGCGTTTGTTATGGTTTAAAAAAACTTAATCAAGCCAACTTCCAACAAGTCAACTAAAATGGTCAAGTGAAAATAATTCCCAAACATAAAAGCTTAACTATTATTCCGGCTTAACTGGACATGATCGGCAAGGCAGTTTTTTCTTCTTTAAATAACACATTTCATTATTTTTCTACATTCATTACTGGGTGCTAAAAAATTACAAATGATAAAAATCTCAACAATAAATGTTGGCGCTTTTAGCTTAACAATAGAAATTTCAAATAAATACAAGTTTATAATTTAAAAAAAAAAACGATGTATGTGAGATTGATTAATAATCATGAAAAAAAAAATAAGAACCTCAAAAGAGAAAGAAATTTAAATTAAATTTTGCAAAAAGCAGCATTTATTACAAAAAATAAATAAAACATTGTTTTTTATTTATTCAAAAATTTATCAAATCATAGCGTAAAAATGATAATAAAATTTCAAACAATTATATGAAAAAAAACAAAACAAAACATGCAATAAATTGGTTAAAAACGATAAATAACTGCAAAGTAACGTGGATGCATGAATTACAACAGAGAATAAGCACCAGCCATGCCAGTCGCAGTTCTCATGGTGCAGGAACACTTACAGGAAAATAATGATGGAGATGATATTATCACAGATATGTAAAACTTTTATCTCTGTCGACAGGTCCTTGTACGTCAACTGATGGCGGCTACACATACATGTAGGCCTATAGTTTGATCGATGTGGAGTACCTGAACCCCATCTCACGTCTCATTCGCGTGTTCCATCTGCTCTGAAGTCCCCAAATGTTTCTTCAAATTGTCTAGAAAGTCTAAAAGTACTCTAGTCATTGTCTTATCTGTTATTGTTTGTGGTATCCATCCCTAAAGAAGAAGAAATTATACCGTTAACAGAGATTACTTGGGAGATAAACTCTCAACAATCAGAAAACGAAGGCCAAAGAGGCCTTGTAAAAGTCAACAGTTTAAATGAGCCTCAAATTAAGTAGCCGGAGTCAGTCATGCCTCTTATCGAAGACAAATCGTCACAAAGAACATTTCGCTTTGGACTAGGATATTTCTGACGACAAGGAGCTCAATGTTTTTCCAATGTAGGCCAACAACCAGATCAGAAAATGTGCCTCACACTCTAACAGTGTTTCAAGCGATTCGGAGTGATGTACAAAAACTTGGCAGAAGGTCTGTCACCCAAGGAATATCTGTGAAATCCGTTTGAAATCGAGATCACAATTATTTTGTATGGCTTATACCGTAGAAGCATATAATGAAATCATCCGTGCCTGGGCCTGCTGGCCATTAAGTTTTCATCCCAATCAAAATGAAATGGTCGGATTAAAACAAGACCTGGTTCATCTCCTCCATACTTGATTGTCTGGAGAGGACGATTCACAGAATCACCAAATAAACCACCCCGATTGATGGACAATCAAAGAACTGCTTCCAGATTTTTTGTAATTCTTAACACACATATAACTACTTATAGCTACTTCATATCAGCCGCTCTAACATATTAATATCAATATAAATACGTGATGACGAAAGCCAATGTTATAATGCCTACACTGATTTCACACTGTGAATTTGAGTCGAAGACAAGTATGTTTCCTGACCTTTAAATATGTAATTTTTTCTTGAAATCATTAGCTGAAAAGTACATATTATTGTCAGGTTGATAAATCAAATGCACAAGTACCTTTATATCGGTTCTAAGGATCCAGATGAGTTCTGATTGGTTATATCTGTCTTCCGGTAAAGCTTTTATGGCCCAACCACCAGCTCCATTCTCTCCTCTACAACCAAATCGTTTTCGACTATAAAGGTCAAATACTAATATTTCGATGATCAGGTAATTATAGAAATGATTGTAAAATTTTCAGCATATAATTACAGAGCTCAATAACAAACAAACATCAGACCAATCCAAGTTTATTGTTACGAAAAGGCTCTAGGGAAATACTCCATTATATTTTTTTTATTCAAATCGAAAGCCCCTAATTAGGGGAATCTTCTTATCCACGGATCTCAACCATTATCAAATATTGCTGCAGATATCGTGTATGACTATCTGCAACTAATGAAATCGCCTGAAATTGGTATATAAATTTTATATCTGCTATGCTACGATTTACAAGTGTTTCTTAAAAAATACTCACCGAACATAATTTTTTTGAGCTGGCATATCAGGATATGTTATTGACATCCCTGCCGATAAATGGTATTCCCCTCTCTTCCCCCATTTTCTCACATTTACAAAATCTCTACTGGATACAATTCCTCCAGCGCCTTCAGCTGCTACACTGTAAGTTATACACGAGCTGGGACCTAATTCTTTCAATGTCTACAATACATATTGAGATAGCATCAACACCATAGTAATGTTAACGGCCATAGAATGAACACTATTCACCAACGTCACCACCGACATGGGGTCTAACTAGACGAAAACAACTGTATAAAGTTAAATGATTTCTTTGTCTTTTATAATTTTATTATTTGTGCTTGTTTCTTTATTTGTTTATCTTTGTTTTTTATTAATAAACTAATTATTCCCTCCTTTTAAGTCTTATTTTGCCAAAGAGAACCTTTGAAGAAGTAAGTAATCTATGAAGAAGATACATTAGAGTTTTAAATAGTCTATCCACATACCCATTCCTTCTCAAGTTTCGACATATCGACTTCTAATGTTACTAGTGGGAGTAAGGATATGTTGTATATATATTTCAGGAAAATTTATATTTTATCAAGAGAATCTAAACCACCCAACACCCCAAACTTTATTTCCTGTTCTTAGAAAGTTTTTATCTTTAGTGAAACTTTACCAAATGCCGCCATATAAGCTTACTCACGCGGCAGTGAACAATGGCAGGATTCCATTGTGGTGAATCGTTAAAACCATGCGTTATTTCCTCCCAAAGTTTCTCCGCCTCCTGCTTTATTATACACTAAGTTTAAACAGACAGAAAACATCAATTTAACTTAAATCTGCACGAAAAACTTCGTATGATGTTTAACAGACCAAGTCACAAAGGCATTTGAATATAGTAATATATGCTTTGATGCCTTATTGTTAAAACAGTATTCAAACCCAAATTTTCTTAATTAGTTTTAAATAACGATACTCAACAACCCACTGCAGGGTGGATAAATGATGAAGTTCAATCGGTCCATTAACTCGCTACTTTGACTTATTATCTCGCGACTTGAACTTGTTAAGTATAGTTATCGATTTGCATGTATGTCGAACTAACGAGATAATTTGATACATTTTTTTTCTTTTTTGCCCGTCCCTTTATCGGTGCCGCAACCAACCTTTCAAACATCCTTATATCATATAAATTGATTGATGAACTCGTGCACTTTACTCCACATGTATTTTTCAATATCTAAACGTTTTCGTGATGTAACTCCTAAGATTATGTTTCAATTAATTAAAAGAACCCAATTATTACTCTTAAACAATAAATGATCTATATAATAATTGATCAGTTTTATAGAGTGACAGTGGCTCATGACCATGTAATGACGGCTTAATACACACAGATCGATATAGTGTCCAACCTCGTGAATATGTAGTGGTAAACTCTGGGATTTACAAAATAATTAACCAAGTACCTAATGGATATATATTCAGAGCAGGCTTGTTTAAGGGTTTTATGCCATTGTGTTTGGCCATTGACAATTATATAAGGTGTGACACACCTTACGTTAGTCCTTAGGGCTCAGACAATAGTTTTTGAGTTATTCTCTGATGGGCAAAACTAACGCCGTGTGAAATCACAAAATTACTAATAAATCGAAGCATTACCTGTAGCATAAACATTTTGCCCACGCCTTTCTCGTGTCTTGATTTAACACATCCCTTTACAGAATCGGTACCAGTCTCTAGTTTCCAATCATCTTTATGTAATAACGTCCATAATGAATCCCAGGCAGCGGATGCTTGAGAAAAATAATCCTGATCCTATAATATAGAATTCACACAGTCAGGTGTTAAGTGATAACAAAAACACAAAACAAAACAATCAGCTACACTAATTGTCAACGCAGACTATAGTATAGCCTATATCATATTGGTAAGACATATATCAATCAGTAATCCCTAAATTCACTTACATGTGAGAGTTTAGTTGATTTGTGAAGTTTATGTCCTTGACCTTTCCACTGCCCACGTGACTGCTTCACCTTCTCCACTTGAAGAGGACATTAATGAAAAATAACAGAAACTGCATTTACAAATGAAAACCAAAAAACTGTGGATGGGGAGGGGGGGGGGAGGGGTATTCTTATCTTTAAGATTTAAAACGAATTACAACTTCTTAGTTTATTGGTTTATAATTTAAGTGTCCAATAACTGGTCAGGTAAGCATCCAAAGGGAGTCATTTTCATCTCTTACGTACTTCTGACTTCTATATGCCTCTTGATGAACTCTTATCTATGTTTATTGTCTGATTTACACCTGCAGTGGAGTATTAACACAATTATTATTTGTATTTTATGGGGAAAATTGTCCCTGTGTTCCATGCTGGACATGTCAGTGTTGACTGTAACTGTGCACCCTCGCAATTTACTTGCATGTCTTATCCTGCCAACAGATCAGACTTCGTCGTGGGTTCAATCGGTCCACCGTCACACAGCTCTTCCTCTAGTGTCATCTATATTTCTTCCATTGTCCTTTATTCCAAAATTAACTTTAAATGTCCGATAAGTTTATCTTATACGAACAGTCAGTTACAAGGGAAGAAAAGCATATTCGCTTTAAATAAAAAAAAATCCTTCCGTTTCAACAATTATATTTTATTCCTTTCTTTGAATCAATGGAGTCATACTTAGTTAAGAAGTTCTTCCTAAATTGCAAAACACCTATGGCTTAATATATGGAACTTTATTAGATTTTTTCTCAAAAAAATAGTACTAAAAAGTGGGAAATCTAACAGAACTTTTAGGTTGAATACGAATGATTTATCCGAAGCCAGAGAGGCTATCATCTTATTATTTTCTTTTTTTTCATTGCTGCAAAATTGTGTCAATTAGGAATAGTGTGGTTCAAACATCAACAGACTTCCGTATTACTTCAAGTACGACTCAAATCAAATCTCTTTTTGATAAAATAGAAATTTTACATGTACGTTAAAGGCAATAAAATATTACAATTTTATAGAACGAATGTAAGTGATTTAGTAAACGACTATATAATCACCTAAATTTGAATTGTATCTTAGGGGTTAGTATGCAACGAGAACAGTTAAACGATAAACAGTACTATTGAATGAAATAATGTAATTACCAGGATGCTGGAATTTGTCAGCACTGTTTCTTTCTCAGTCTCTGTATACAGTTCAAGTTCTGTTATATTGGCGATTACAAATTGCGGTGTATTTCGTTAATACTGCCCGGCAGAAAACGAAATTATAGTTTGTTCGGCTGTGGTTTAACGCCGTTTTAAAGGTTATTTCACTCATTTGACGGCGTCAGTCTCAGATCAGTGGATAAAAGAAAACTATTATCGACGCTACTAGCAGCATATACATAAAAAAAATCCACCAATCACAAGATGAAAGAAAGATCGACATCTTAGGACCCCTAATAGTTCTGAGAGCCCCTAGACAGCAGGAATCTCCTTCCGACAGCTTGCGTCACGAATATATATTGTGTATGAGATCAGACTTCATTCCTTTAACCTTACCTTTCACAACCACCAAATCAGAATACAAAATTACACACTAAGACAAAGCAGATAACGTTACGGACAAGCTTACCTCGCCTTGTCCCATGTGAACATGTAAGAACAGAGGTGGTCATCGTGTGTAGTTGAACCGGTTAAGAGTTATAGACCTATCGTTATAGTCTCACTGAATATCAAACGTCACTGCCATATAAACATGTATAGCCAGGCTGGCCGAACAAAACCTATTTCCGCCTTTTCTATTTTGAGACTGGTCATTACAAAGGGTCAAATCAGAGTAATGCATATTGCTGTCGATTTGAAGACAGGTCAAAAGTGGACAGTCCGTTACACTCACGAGCTTCAAGACGACACTTCAAAGAAATAAATGACCCATGAACTACAAGCTACGTATTTATAGGCTTCTTTCTAAATCAAGCGTCGACTACCTGATCATCATGTGTGACCATGAATATGTAAGGTTAATAGCTGCCTTATATAATACTGTATTTATATATTACTTTCATTTGTTTGAATAAAAACAAACAGAAAGCATAGTCAACTAATACAACCTACAACTGTTCTTTCATTTTTTTATGACTTCTAGTTTTCCGCTTTAAGGGACTTATAATAGTATTGCTTGTGCGAGTAAAAAGTCAAGTAGACTTTTAACGCCGTATTTGTTGCAGTGTTGTAACTTAAGTAATCTAAACAATTTTTTTTGTTTGCTTAAAAAAGCAATCCTACAAAAAACGTATAGCATTATTTACACCTTTCTTAGGTCGTATTAGTTGACTATGACTTGTCACTGATTTCTCTTTTTGTATGACGCCGGCATTTGTTGGAAAACCGCGATGAACCATCGGAAAAATTACTCAGCAAAATCAGTCCGTTAACAATTACCTGGGTTGAAAGACGCGCAAGGTGGTGACAGAAGAGATTGGGTTGGGATACTACACTGTAGAGATACAGAGTGGGAATAGGCAAAGATAATAAGTGGGGATAGGAATAGAGACGTAATGGGGATATGAAAATAGGCGGAGTGGGAATAGGAGTAGAGAAGAGGTTGATTCGTTTCAAAAGCCCTGCCGCATATAGCCAACAAAAAAATTAAAGGACTCACTAGTCAGGAGTAAAGAATGTGACTCTTATCTTTTCTTGGCTTTTGAGGGTATTTCAAAAGAATGATTATATTAACATCATATATATTTAGAAGGCAGCCGGAGGACTTCAAGATTGTAAATATAATGGCATATTATGATTAATTTTATTTTATAGTAATAATTATAATGAAAAACGTCAAATATTTTTTTTAAATGGACCCTTGTTTGTAACTCTTATTTTTCAGAGATGGTTTGAGATTTTTTACCCAAACTTGCATGTTATACATAACCTTTGAAGCCCACATTTTAAAACTTAAATACAAAAAAAAAAAAAACATTCTGCAGTATCTAATTTTCAGGGCAAATTTTTTGCTTGATCAAGATTATGAAAATAAGATTTCAGAAAGGCAGAAGAGAGAAAATTTTACCCCTGACAACGAAAGAGTTAGTATTTTCAGTTGCAGAGAACTAAACGAACCAGTTGAAAGTGCAGCCCTCTTTAAACAAAAGTATTCTGCTCAACTTACGAACCAATCCAAAAAGCAGCCCTCTTTGAACAAAGGCATTGTGTATTACGAACCAGTGGAAAGTGCAGCCCTCTTTAAACAAATGTATTGTGTATTACGAACCAGTGGAAAGTGCAGCCCTCTAGCTATTCGCAACATCGTCGGGACTAAGAACACTTACTTCACAGCATTGTTCCTTCATCCCGCGCTGACTGTCAATCACAGTCTATCGCCAAACATTGTACATGTAGGTTTGTTTATGCTTATTCACCTCTGAAATATAATACAGATCGACATAGGCAGTCGCACGTGGTTGAAAAGAATACCAAATATTAAGCACAATAGCAATAGAGATATCCAACGACTTAAGGGGCAATAAAACGCCTTCGACATAATTATTTAGGCTACACTGAGATACGATGCAAGGCCGATACATTTGGGAAAATAAATTTCTCTCAATTTGACCAGATACCTAAGTGAAAGAGCTGTTATGCACCACCAAAACAGCTGCCATTTGTTTGATCTGAATCTATAAGCTGGTCGTCACTTGATTTTCACATGGAAAGTCGCTTAAACCCATTGTAGAATATCGAACGAGTAAGTAAGAGAGTAATATTTCAACCAAGAGCTTATAATTTGAATGAATGTTAATTGGCGGGATTAAAGCCCCTGAGATCCTGTATTTTTTATGTGTTCTGTTTATTCGTTTTTGAAACTAAAATACCTTCCGCTGACTTTTTTTGTCGGAAGACAAACATTCAAACGACTTTTTTAACAACAAAGATGACGTCTAAGCTGTTCAGTCAAGGGTAATGACAGCACGATAAATACGTCGACATAGCGGATCCTCTCGGCTATCAAAATTCACATGTCAGAACATCCTTCGGCACTTTCCGTACCGGTACAGTTATCTCCGAGGTAAATGGATGCCATAATAGTACATGAGATCGTGTAATCTTAACCGCCGGATGTTTTTTTTTGCGCATGCGTGGAAATCAATCAAAGTACTCCACGGATTTGCATTTCGCCCGCTGTAAATATTTTAATATAAATGTAACTCCAATGACGTCATCATATCACCACAAGAATAGCCTTCAGATTTTAACAATAAGCACGTGGATAACTCAGCTATATGATGAAAGCGTTTTACCTACCCCGAAATGAAGCATTCCATCAGAGATTATTTTATTGCTCCTGGTCTGCACATAAAAGTACTGCACAACAAAATGACCAGTATTAGCTTAGAGCATAGGAAGTAGAGCAGATTCTGTTTTAGATTGGGTAGACGAACAAGCCCAAGGGGGATAAACGTGTAGGAGTCTCGAGACAACCTCTGTGATCTATTAAAAACAGCAAGGCGATATGTAAATAAATCTGACGGAAACAAGTTTGTGAACTTGTCCATATGATGTATGTATTCGAGTGTCAGCATTACTATATTCTCAATGCCCTATCTCACATACACGATTTAAGAAATTGCCAACACGATTTAAGAAAAGTTGAAAACATCGTGTTGATTCGTGCTCGACTTTGTGGTTTATGCAAATTTCTTAACCAAACACCATCCTCATACGACTGAACCCGACACTCATACGACTGAACACAACACTCATACGACCGTCATAAGATGTATACGATACAACACGATTTAACCTCATTTTACACGACCCCAATACGACTGTCATACGACCAAACACGACTGTCATACGACGCCCTTACGACTACACACGAATCAACACGACCGCCATACGATTAAACACGAATCATTGCGATGTCTATACGGCTACAAAAATAAACACGATCTCCATACGACTGAAAAAGACCTTTAACCACATATTTTGTGTTGGCGATTTTGGTGGTGGTTCAGAGGTTTCAGCTGGCGCATCTTGTCCCTGGGTACCAGGTGGATGTTCATCGATGGTTGGTGGTGAAGGACGTTTCCCTTGGGAAG
>JAVFBW010160862.1:0-11658 GCA_034783835.1 Mopalia ciliata
TCTGTCCCCTATTAGACCCTTTTCTTCAAACTATCTTAACAGTGTGGGCGTCAAGATCCATTCATGGATCTCTTGTTATAAAAGAAACCTACTGCATAAAATGGTTAATCTTATAAAAGGTAACTAATATCAGAGACAGCATTTTCGTGTATAGAATATAATGTGTTCAATAGTCAAGACCAAAATATAGCGCGCTCCGGGGGCATTGAACATTAGCAGGCCTTTCAGAATATACACACCCGACTCCCTTAGTTGATCGTTCGCGGAGAGAACGAGGCAATCGTGGGTCGGTCCCTTGTCAGGGAAAAAATAGTATCTTTGCTTCTTTTGGGATAGAACAAGCCCCTCTGGAGCTTTATTCCCGTCAGTGAGAGGTTTATTCTTTATACCAAATTTTAGCTTCACATTATTTGCTACAAGCCTCTTTTCAATGTCATCTATATGAATGTATTCTCTTCTAATTCGAAAAGTGTAATTATATATATATGTCCTGTTTATTGTGTTGTAAACCTACATGTCCTGCATATTCATTCAACGACTCTATATATTCAAAACACTGGTAAATAATAAAAAATCAAATCAAAACCTTACATTACTTGATGATCATTGCAGAGAACCCTCGCTACCTGTCCCTTATGGTCACAGCAGGGGCGATTTCACCTTTGTTGGTACTGCGTGGAGGGTGGGGGACATGGGAGTGAAAGTTATTAAAGCATAATGATGGCTTCCCCTCACAACCCTTGAAATACCGCTAAATGTTGTGTAAACATCAATCGATCAATCATCAATCTATAAACCAAATCTAGCGAAACTATTGCCCTGCTCGTCTATACACATGCCAGTCATCCGTACTAATGCTGGGCTTAACAGTCTAAACAGATATCATTTTGATTTAATACAACGATTGTCCAAACTCCTAAGGTATAGAATGACTGAATCGGCATACATTTCCTCTTTGGCTATTGAGAGTTACTTTAAGCATTTTGATACTTTATGCGCTTAGTGGTAAATATACTTTGAATTGATAGGCCTTTTCGATATTGTCTTGGCTATTTGCCACGCAGTCGATATTGAATAGCAATAGGACAAATAAGTTATATTTTTATTCCATAAGCTGATGTTTTAGCGGGAATCCAGTGTTTTTATTAGGAATCACGATTGTCTGCCATAAAATCCCTATTAAAGCTACAATAATAATCCACCATTAAAGGCATTTTTGGCTGGTCCAGTTTTCTTGTTTGTCTCATTACAAGCACAGTGGAATTCATTAACTCTGATTGGCCAGTGTACACTGTCTTCAAAGTATAAATAACTTTTTCTTTAATATATGTTTTGATAATTGATTGTGATGAAAGCGACAGAAACACTTTGAGGATGTTTACTTATTGTTGACGCAATAGTCGAAGAATGCAGCATGTCATTTAAGATCACATAGAAGCTTGTAATTTTGGCAGATATTGACCACAAGAGAGATTCGTTAGCACGCTATTATTAAGATGTATACATTGAAGTGTTGTACGCGTCCAAGATCAAACGAGGAGATTGATTGTAACATATGTCATTTAAACTCGATTTAATTAAAGAGAAAACCCGAATGTATCAATAACTCAAATGAAGCAATTAGAAAAGGCCGTGTCAACAGCGACTCGTCAATTATAGAGCCTACGGGGAAGGACAATACCATTAATAGAAAGCATAGGTTCCACTGAAGAGTTAAACATAATACACATGTAGTGTGATTCCGAAAAACAAAAATTTTATTTTGACTGAATATACCAACACTTAAAATGCCATAAATTATGTCATCACCATTCTGTTGATGACATAATTATTGCTTAAATGTTGAATGAAAAGGAACGGATATGATGGCGTAATAAATGTTGAAATATTGGGTCAGAATTAAGTTATCACTTTTTTCGGAACTACACTGCTTGTGTAGTACCATTAATGTTGAAAAAAAATTAACAATTTGTTTAAAAAATCTCGAAGGGAATCTTCACGAACCTTTCGGCTGTATAAATACACCTTTTACATGTTCCATTAACGTTTATTACGTCCTACTCAAAAAAATTTAACTTGAATGATATTTCCGGAGTCTAAATCCCATAGGGCATTATTCGTGGTCACAGACAATTCACACCAAAATCAATATTGGAAGCATAATAACGAAAGCTTGCATTTTTTAAAATTTATCGCTGCATTTAACTGATTTAGAAGTAATCTAGCTCAGTCAACATAAGTCCTCTCTACATCTTCACGCCAGAGGCACCCTTATGCAGGGGGTCAAGATGTATGTACACACTTATCCTGTCACCCTTGCTCCAATTGGCAGCAGACTGTCGTTAACCTTTAAGTAGATATTCCAGCAAGTGAACAACCAATCAGAAATTCGTTTGCTCTGGTAAATTATTGACTTCCAAACACCCGTTTCGATGGAAATAAATATATACTCCTCGTTACATATACATATGATTTAGCAGGCCTCGTGTTATTTTAATAAAGCAACGTATTTGTTCAATATCAGTTATGTCATTCTTTGTTTCTACAGTGATAGTGTTGTTTGTTTATATACTGATAGATATATGCAGATTTTATGAGGTAAAGCTTTGCAGCTTGGAAATGAGGCCTTTATCTCTACGGTCGACTAGTGTGGATGACTTGTTTGAGACCATCACAGTGTGGCAAGAGAAGTTTGCGATTTTATTTTCCGTCTTGGCTTGGTGCGATATGATTCCGGAGGCCCGAAGCAAAGGCCGGCGACAGGTGTTGTAACTAAATAATGGTATAAAGATGTGTTAATATGTCGGGTAAGTAAGTCTGGGTCATACCAGGTCGCAGAAAAAGAAAGATAATACAGGTGAAAAAGAAATGATTAAGGGTGTCCAGAATGAAAAGTGCTGCCTGTACAAAATAAAAGGACATGTCAAGTAAACTTTCTGTGGAAACTTCATCAAAGTATTGAGAGTAAATAAGCAACAGAAGCAAACTGGTGTCGATGGCAATTTCAAAACAGACAAATTTATAATGCACCAGCTTTTGTAAATAAAATGTGATTAAATATTTTCATGAAATTAGGATGCTTGTGTCTAACTTTAGTTTGATTTTCTCTCCAAACAAACTTTAACTTTTCCCCGCTTTTCACAGAGACAGGAATTCGCGTTTTGCATATACAAGACTTCAATTGAATTCCAATAGCATGCCATTAGTAATGGCGCTACAATTGAAGAAATACTTGCATTAAAAGAAACAGAATGTACAAGACTTTAATTGCATTCCAATAGCATGTCATTTGCGATGGTGCTAATGTTGAAGTAATACGTGCATTAAACAAAACTCTGAAATAATTACAGTTAGAGGGATTTAACAGTATGCTGTGACGTTGGGCATGCTCATTAAAGTAAGGAAGTCCCATTTATTTATTTATTGTAATGGTCCAAATTAAACGTTATGTCTCCTTCCATGCAGGTCTCTCAATACGATGTTATTCGAAGAGGCAGTATGCTAAAAAAAAAAATGATTCAGCATGGATTCCTCCAGCCGGAGTGCAGAGATAAATAAATACGGTGTTTATAGAATCATAATGTAAAGATGGAATATGTATCCAAAATAAGATATTTATTATTATAAATATTATAGAGGCACACGACAAAATGCTTATAATAATGTTAAGGCTCAGGCGTATGTGTAACACGACTGAGCCGTTGGCTGGGGTGTTGCTAGATAATTAACGCCCGAAACGTGCTAAGTACTGAGAGACACTTTAGTTGGCTGATATAAGGGATATAATATACAAACGATCGAAGCTAGTCTGACCCCACATGTGAAAGTCACACTGGTTGCTATACTATCTGATTGTTCAGTCAGCGAATCTAATTGATTACGGCATTATATACCGTCCTGATCTCTTTGGTTAATTGAAAAGCTATGTACCAATTGCTAACCGAAATATCGTATGTCAGAGCAGCGACCAATTCAGTTTGTTTGTGTATCCTATGAACATTGATTTTAAGCTGGCCAGTACATAACCGAATTGCGGCCACAGAAGTACAGTTTTCCGACAAGCTGACTTTAGCTTTCCTGTACGTGAAGCAGATTTATGTATTGTTGGAGGCATCAACTGAAAAACAAAACGTAAAAGTTATCCATTATGCAGCGTATTTCTATACTAGTTATTTCATCAAGTACATTTTAAATAGACTCTGCGTGAGAAATGACAGTGACCAGAGCAATGTATTTCATTTTGTCTTTCAAAATAGATGTAAAAGAGCTTCGGTTTCACGTAGCCAGAATGTAAATCATTTTATGGTTTAAAAATTCAAAATAAAGTACTTTGTCCAATGGAATAAAGATGTTTAAAAGCCCAAAAGGCATATATCTATATCTAATAAACATTTTATATAAGGGGCAGCCAAGATGTTGGACAGCATAGGAGATACCACAGGTAAAATTTCATTTTTTGACAAATATAAATCCAAAACAAGAAGAAGACCTATCAGTTGTCATACTACAGACTGAATCTCGTAAAGTGAATAATTTTGTCGGAGCCACATCATAT
Organism: Mopalia ciliata; assembly: GCA_034783835.1. Taxonomy (NCBI): domain Eukaryota; kingdom Metazoa; phylum Mollusca; class Polyplacophora; order Chitonida; family Mopaliidae; genus Mopalia; species Mopalia ciliata. The sequence goes on from JAVFBW010160862.1 coordinate 4,556, forward strand.
GAGTGACTCGTATACCTGATGGACGACAGACGGATAAAGTCACAAAGAAGCCGTTGATGCTTTCCCTTAACAATCTCATGCAGAATCTTTATCTTAACACTTGAAATTAATTTCGAAGAAATGTAACGCGACTGGAAAGGATTTCACTGTTGCGCTGGTGTATTTTGTGCGGAGATGTCCCCATTTCTTCGTCGTTTATTGACAGTCATGTCGAAGGTAGTTTCTTTCCTCCGTTGGGCGCACATGCTGTCATTTTAGTAAAACAACCTTGTACCCCCGCCAAAACACACCTGGAAGTTAACGATCGGAACATGTTCAACTGTCAGCTCCCACCTCCCCACACACAGAAACATAAACACACACACTTTACTTATCTTCAAAAGAAATTGAAAAGGGAAAGAAATTTAATAATTCAAATTGTCTTAAAAAAATATATTTTCCTATATAACGCATTGTTTTTCAAAAGTTGATCCATAATGGAAAACATGATTGTGAGGGCACAGAATTTCATCCCGATATAGCGTGCAGCAGTCAGGTTGCCTTGTACAAGCATCAGTTCCTTTTTGATGGTGTAGGAGATGGCTCCTCACATCATGACACTGTCTCCACCGAATCTGTCAACTCGGGCAATGCAGTTGTTGACGTTCATTGCGGCGCCTGTATATGCGTTGTGGTTTATCATGTCTGTGTAAAAGGGAGCGTGACTCGTCGCTGAACTATACTAGCCGCCAGTTTCTCAAGTCCCAGCCCTGTACATTCGTGCACACATAGGGACGGGTAAACGTTGATGTAGGTTTAGCAGAAGGGGACCAACATATGGTCTCCTAGCCCGTAAACCCGCTTTTCGAGGTCGGTCCCTAATGGTCAATGCAGAAACCTCTCCCAAACAAGTTATACTTACCCAGCTGTGGTAGTTCGGTGACGCATATGATGGACCCGGATGTCGCGATCCAGTTGTTATGCTAGGTCTATTATTTTGGGGCCTTTCTTCTGCATATAGAAATTGCTGATACCTGTTACAAAGACGTAAAATAGTGCTCTGTCCGACATTTATATGCCGTGCGGTTTCCGACTGCGATTCCCCCAATTGGAGCAGGCCGTTCGCAATATTTCGATTCGCAACGCTAAAGGATTTATGTCAACAAAGCCGAGGACCCGTACTGATAATGGTTAAATCAGTTCTTCCCAACCGCTCCGAACAGTTTTTCCATTTTTTCCGTAAGACCTGAAACAAGCCTGAGGGGATTATGCATATTTGAGAATTGAAAACGAGGCTATCTGGTAGGTGACGTCAGAGTGAGGGCAAGCTTTAGACTGCAATGTACAGCAGTGCAGCATACGACTGCAACAACTGGCTGAAGAATGGATGTGACATTTCTTTCTCTAGCTGAAGGAGCTAGCAACGTAAATTACAAGCAAATGTAAGATCTTACAATAAAAAATAACATATTGTATTGGCCTGGTATAAACAACTATCAGAACTAAAATAACCCTGCTGCTTGGACAACGTAACAGCATTATTCCTTTCGTTAGTCAAAGTGTCGAGAATTCAGAAACAACTTTATCATTACATTAAAGACAGTTAAAACAACTTTATGGGTCATTTAGGGATTAAGGCTTTGCAATTGAAACAAATTAAGGTGCTTCAGATAGATCATACATATGTCTAATTGTATTGTAAACGTCCCCGTTTAAACAGTGTTATTGCCTCCTTCGGATGTTAAAGTAACACTCAAATCTTCAATAAAATAGACTTTCATGCTTAATATCCTCATCAAATCAATTTTGTATACACGAATAAAAAGGGTGAAGTTACTGATCCTTCTGCTACATTGTACATTTTACAGTCTACATTCAGGATGGAAGAGAAAATAATGATGGTTGGCAACTGATACCTGAACGGTATTTCCATACATTTAACAAGGCTAATGGGCGATTTCATGTCTCGTTTGGCATATCAAATATGTCAGAAAGTTCAGCATATCAATTATTATTGGAAAGTAGGCTACTGATTGAACCCATAGTAGTCGGTAATTAAAAAAACACTTGAAATGACACACCAGTTATGTGCATTCTTACTCTAAATAAGGCTACGATGTGTATTAGATTATTACAAATAGACAACTCTGTAACTAACTACTGTCAAGTTTAGCAAAGTTACCCACACAGTTAAATTTGTAAATTTTTCTAATTTTCATTCATGGAAGACAAAAAATCTCTACTTAATCAGGATAAAGGTTCATGTAGTGACACTAAATTGTTCAAGTGTAGTATAAACGTCTGAACATGGTATCGCTATCAGCAATATATTGTCTCTATTAAAGCTATTACCTATTCTACGTATAAGAAAACAACTACTTCGAATAAAAATAGATGTTTACATCCCAACAGAAGATACTGGGTAATATGGATAAAATATTGTTTAGAGAACAGTTCAAGAACTAAAACGTCTAATCTCAAGATCATGTAAATTTATCAAATATAACATAACAGTGTAAATATATTTTTTTCTAAAATCGAAAGATCCATATCCCCACAATCGTAAAAGCAGGATAGTATATAAGTGTGAATGTCCTGGTTACACAGGCTCAATATATACCGGAAAATTATCAGATACCTAGCACAAAGGATGTATGAACACTGTCCTTATGATATAAGTGAAATTTACAACTATATGTAAAGTTCTGGAACTTTCATTATTTATTTAATTTATTAATGTTACCGCTTAAACAGACAAATTCCCTGTAAATGTCCCCATGCCCTCCTCCCCCTCAATCAAATTATATAACAGAACAAACGTCTTGCGTTCGGGTACAGAGCAACTCATAGATATCCACCATATATAAACAACATCAGCTATGCCTTAACCTGATGTCACACAGATCACGTGACCCGCAGCTCATTAACTGTTGTGTGCAGCTGATGTTGCCCATCTTCTCTAGCCAAGGGTTACTATTCCGAGCCACTCTGCATTTGAACCCTTGGCAGATAATTAGTGTCCAATAAGAGTTTCAGCTACGCCATCTGGCGGACAAAACGATCAAGGTTCTAACTTACTCCTGCGGTTTACAGTTACATTCGTCTCCAAATTCACTAGCCGAGTCTTCTTAAAGCACAACATCTGATTGGATGCGTAAAAGTTCCTACGCATCCAATCACTTGCTTGGAAGCCGAGTCCCATTATACCGGTTATCCACCCAAGGGCTACTATTCCGAGCTACTCTGCATTTGAAACCTTGGCGGATAACCGGTATAATGAGACTCGGCTAACCCTAGAGAAGATGGGCTGTTGCCTTGCAGGGAACGAATCCGCTATAGGTTGTAAAATAAACTGGGAAACATCGCATGTGGTGTATTATAAAGAGAGCAATCTTCTTTTCGGAAGGCCTTAAACTTAGATAATCTCCCGACGTTGCTACAAATCATTTAAGTCTCGGCATGTTGTAACCCGTGAACACTGAATAGGAAATGCACATCATTGCCAGAATTAAAAAATACTCATTACCACCCAAGGATTTCCCCCAAGTTACATTTGCATTCGTCAAATTCTGAATATTTAATGTCGCTTAACACAAGTCCGCATAAACGCACGACAACGTGTGTTATTTATTTGCCAGTGTAGTTAGTTATGTTTTACCGTTCCAGTAGCATTGAGAAGCATAATCACGAAAGACCATTGTACCCAAGAAACGACTTTTAAAACAAATCCACTCTTTGTTGTGACATTCCAGCTATTTGTTTATAATTTGACAGAGTATAGTATAACTGTAAAATAAATATAACAATCCCAGTTGTTTAACTAGCAGAAAAAATAAACAGTAATGTAAAGCATACAATTTTCAGAACAGAGTTTATTAAACAACGTTTGGGCATATATAAATAATAATTTGGTGCATTGGCCACTTAATTGTCAAAATCTCCTAAGACAAATATGTTTCTCTTCATCACTATGAGTATGTACACAGCACCTGTTAGAGTAATACAGTAGATGGGCGAATTTTAGACCCTGTTGGTTTATTATTGTCGACATTGTGTACGTTGACTCACCACGGCTGGTTATTGTATTCAATATGGCTGGGTCCATCAATCTTATAGACAAGCTACGTTGTTTAATGTGTACATTGCCCACTCCATCGAACAAAATAAGATCGCTGAACTAAAATGTAATCAAGGTATCGTCTGGAAATGAGACGAACAAGTTGTCCCATAGCAAATATCACCTTCATCCATCAGATACTGTATATTCCTTTCGCGGCGCGTTGAAAATTACCTTCCCTATTAGTTTCTGCTCGCTCAAATCCCCGACGTTGGTAAATATTTGGATATCTTCCAATCATTCCATCAGAGACAAGAATGTGATATTTTCTATTCGGTCAACTGAAGCTTAATGGAATGACTCTTCCAGAAACACGTAATACTCCCAGTCCTTGATACAAACTTCAGTAGTCACTATTTAAACCATCTTTGTTAAGCCAAATCATGTAAACGGATTGACTAGGGATGTGACATAATATTTGCACAATTTAACTTCCGAAACTCGTGCCTACAATGAAAATGCTGGATTGATACCGAACATAGGATATCAGACTGTGAAAGTTAAACACTGTCTTTTTATTTATATTAAATTGGCTGATTTGTGCAATAAAAACAAAAAATGATTTTGTGAGGCAGAGACCACGTCAAACACAATGCCAGTATAAGAGGAAGTCGTCCTATGTCTTGCTGACATCACTTTCTTTTTCTTCTTCTTTAACAACTTTTTCCAAGTAACGTTCTTTAGGATGAACACAGTTGCCATTGGCGATATATGTCTGTCGTGTCACATGCGGTCGAGTACCAGCAGCCAGCAAACGCACCGTAGCATTCTTATCCAGCATGTCCCGACGACTCGAAGTAGAGACCGCTAAATGCCGTCGGCTACTTAACGTTGAAAAGGCATAATGGCGTCCACAACATTTCTGCATACACGGGAATATTGAGAACAGAAGGCATCTTAAGTCCGCCTGGAAAAAAAGACAGAGAAATTATTTATAGAAAATTATTCTTCGTTCATTATTCAGTAAAGCATTGCATGTATGTATTACAAAAATCGAAGTGTCGTCGGCAGGAGGTCAGATATAGAAATGTGTACTGGATTTAGCTGATAAGTATCATGGTAATCGAACAGAGTATGTAGAAGGCCGATGCGATCTGGACTTAGACGGAACAGTCGGAAGGATATCTTGTCGAATTTAACAGCATGGGGTAATAGAGTGGCTTCTCTGTCGATCCAGAGTATAGTACTACAAAAGCTGAAGATTATTGATTTGAATTTATTGCATTTGTGTTATTAATCTGAAAGAAAGCAAACGAAAGTTTGTTGTTTCTAAGAATAATGTTGCTACTTGTCAAACCGTGAACAACAAATAAGGAAGTCAGGAATCGAAATTCATTTGGAAGAGACAAGTCATGTGTGTATTTTATTGGAAATTACTTTTAAAAAGTTTAGATCAAGTAAGACTCATACATGTATGTATAAAATCCTGTAGTTCCACTAAAGAGCTTAACATAATACACAATTAGTGTTATTCCGAAAAACGATATCTTCATTTTGACTCAATATTTAGGTATTTATTATGCCATCATCAGGAGATGAGTCTTAGTTCATCAAATAGTCTTATTGTTAACCAGCTGTAAGTAAAATCGCACGTGCCTTAATATATATTGTATGTGTTTTGTATTTCTAGTCATATGTCACTAATGCCTTTTAATAACATAAAAGTGCCCGTGGTTGTCCTCAGAGTATTAGGTCAAGGTTAATGCCGGAATATCGAGAAAACAAAGATATCGTGTTTGTAAACAGTGAACACAACTATTAAATGATGCCACACGAATAAAAAAGACGCAACAGGCATGACGTACATGTATTGACTGGGTGAAACTTTCTGTGCCATTATTTCTTTTTGTGGGAATGTTACGTACATTATATATTCACACATGTTGTCTCATTGTAGGTTTTTGAATCTCGTTGTTGGGATGTGTGTCGGCGTTTCGCTTACTGTGGCATCGTTCACTATGTGGGCTGACAATGTCACTACAAGATAATTAACTTCCGCAACATCTTGAACCCCGATTGTCAAAATGAACAAAAAAAACCAAAACATTACACTATTCAAAAGATAATGGCTAAATTTCAAATGTGTAAGTAAGCAACTTACCCGAAAACTTTCATTCATAAAGCCGTAAATGATAGGGTTAACAAAACTGTTGGACATGGCTAACCAATGAACGCTAAAATAGATGGCTCGAAGAAGTTTCTCTTGGTCTGAATGAGTCACATTGGCTATGTTACTGGGACTGAAGTGTATTAGAAGCATGAAGACGTGTAGCGGCAACCAACACAGACCAAATACCAGCACAATGGTGACCAACATCTTGACTACCTGAAAATATACAGAAGAAAACATTACATTAGTAAGTTTGATATGGGACGTCAATTATACTCGCCTGGCTGAGGCCAGAAAGAACTCTTGAATATCGTTACACTATCAGCACATTCCAAAGAACATTTGAGTACTTTAAATATGGTAGAAAGGTTTGTTTGTTTGTTTGATTGGTGTTTAACGTTGTACTCAAGGGTACTTCACTTATATGACGACCGTCACAAATGCAGAACATCACAAACAAATCTGCTTCCCGGTAACCTTTAGCTCTGCGAACACCAGGGCAACAGAAAGCAATCTCTTTTCTCGCCTCTTACGGTCGACTGAGGAAGACGAGAGAGTACATGTATTCTGCAAGGCCATGGCCCACCCGCTCTCTCGCGCGGCTGGTCGACAGGATGTGTAGAACTGACATGCGTTCACTCGATGCATATATGATTCTGCACGACGCGCCTTTATTACTCTGCACGTCAATGTTTAATTTTACATCAATGCGAACATTTTGCCAAAATATTTTACTCGGATATGCTGGCCATAAACATGAAAAATACAAATGGCAGTATTCATGCGTTAAATAGAGCCGAAACGCATTTAGCCTTCTATCAATGTGGTATACCTTATTACTTGTAAGAAGTGTCTGAAACAATATGTTGGTGAAACCAAAAATGCCCTTCGGCTTAG
>JAVFBW010160873.1:0-11658 GCA_034783835.1 Mopalia ciliata
ATCAAATCCTGTATACAGCAGACTTCACTGATCTATCATTAGATAGTTCAAAATTGGCTGACCAACCAGAGTGCAGGGAAACTTAGCAGCACAGGATTTGATGACTCAACCAGGCCTTGTGATCCTCTTTAATGAATGATAACCAGAGTTACGATAAGATTATGTAAATGGAAATTAATGTATTGTATTACACACAAAAAGTTTTACTTATTTATAGAATATGGTTTTTGGGGGGTCTCTTACTTGTATGGTAACTACATCTACCTATAGACACTCGACTTGATTTTGATTGTATGTTTGTTTGTTTGATTGGGGTTTAACGTCGTATTTCACTTATATGCCGACGGATTGTCCCCTACACATTGTTCCTTGGCTTATTACACTGGAAAACCGGGAGGAAACCTCGTAAAAACCACTCCCGCGATTGCCGGAGCCACATCTTGTGACTCACTCATATACCAGACAGACTCGATCCCGTGAACGGTTATTTGGAGCAGGATTATGAAGCTCACACGCCACCATTAAGTCACAGCTGCGGGGACCCTATTTTGACGCTAATCGATTGTCACTTAATACTGAAAAAGAAAACGATGCCTGTTTGCCAAACTGAATGGCAAACAATTTAACATTTAATGTCCATCTGTGATTATTTGCAATAATTGTGCTAATAATGATGCTACAAATCAGATGTGCAGTCCTGTGTTAAATGTCTTATTATATACATGTTGCATGCTAGTAATGTAACAAATGTTTATGATCCACACTGTAAACGAGAAAATGTGATCTTTGTTTAAACTACTTTCTGGTGGTTCATAGCATCAACCTGTGCTTTCTTTTAGTGAATTTACATCTGATGACGATGTTTTATCATAATAAATACAGCTGTTATCCAAGAATGATATAGTTATGTTACCACAATTCTAAATATTTTTCAAAATTCATATTATTGTATCGCTGAAGAATGTGTACAATTATTGTCCACGTTTTAAAATGGCTTGAACGTGCACTTAAGTAGTCACTCTGATTGTATCCATCTTGCAACCAGTATATAGGCAGTGCATGCAATTACACTGATCTGGAATTCCAAGGGCGCCCGAATGCTAGGCCTCTGCACGCACAGGAGCTCATGTCAACATAGTCCTTCGTAATGGCTGCCATTCCAACGAGTGTTACGGAAAAGTTAAATACATGCTTGAGGGGAAAAGTTATGTTTGATGATGCTTTAGGCGACACTCATCTAGCTACCTTCTGCACCCAGATAGATCCGAGCTGTCTTGAGCATATAAGAAAGTTCTGTAAAAAAGCTGGATGAACACACGAGTCGGAAGAGTTGACATTGAAGTAAGATTGCTTCTACAACGTCAAATGTATGATTAATTTGTCATTAGAGTTCAAGCAAGGGCCAGTCTCAGTTTGTTGCGTACATAGATAGATTACACGAGCCAAAGGACATCTGTGCAATTCAGACTTTAGATGTCTGAAAAAGGTACGTGTTAAGATGGGAAAAGTCCACAGTTTTGTGAAGAAAGAAGCCGGACCTAACCTTGTTACCTGCCGTTAAACGCTAAGATGGTTTGTTTGGTTGGTGCTCAATGTAATGATTACTGATACTTCGCTTACACGGGGAGTTAATCTTCCCGTTAACTGATGTACAACCGGAAAGGCGATTCTTCAAAAACAAACCAAAATCCCTGAAGTTACCGTTAAAACCTGATTTCATATCTACAGTCATATTAATCGAGTGCCATACCAAACTGTCTGCAACTAGTAGGGAGGCTGAAATCAAGCGCCATTGTAGACAGATACAACGTAGTATTTTCGTTATTTTGTGATAACACTTTCTTAGTTTGAACAGATTCTAGTTCAGAAAATTTTGCAGATTGAAACCCGTCCGGGGGAATCGAACCCACGACCCTCAGAGTTAGGCACCGAATCGCCAGCAGTAAATGCAGGCTATCTAGACCACTCAGCCACCCGGCCTTCTATATGTTGCGGATACAACATATGTTAAATCCAGGAGTAAAAGTTCGCGAAATCCTCTTCAGCTCAGGCGGCTCAGTAGTTTATAATAAATCACTTTTCTACAATTATAAATTCATTAGAAGTATTGTAATAAATTTGAAATGTGTCAGACAAACCGAAGGCACCAATGACTGCATGGTATGTAAATATTATACTGGTGGTAATGTCCATCCTTAGACGCTTAACAAGTGACAGGTATATGATCAATCCACATGGCAGCAATTTGTAAAACGTTTGTGAACTGCTCCGTAAACTAAAATCATTTGTTTTTGCCTTTTTGAGTTAGGTTACGTTGATATCAAACAAATGTGAGGTGTGTTTATTTACATGACAACAAATGGGAACCTTACAACAATTTGTAAAACCTTTGCAAACTGTTCCTGCCAACTAAATATTATATCTGTGGCTTAGACGTTAGCTTTCTTTGCTATAAAACAAATGTGAAGTGTTTTTTTTTATTTATATGACAGCAACTGTACATTGCGTCAATTCTTTAAAATGTTTGAAAACTGCTACGTGAAATCAAATATTCTATTGTCGACTTTAAGTTAGTATTCTTAGATATAAAACAAATGTGATGTATTTGAATTTGAATGACGACTAAGGATCAATAATTCCTAAAAAATATGTGTTTTCATAGCAGTTGGGTAGGTGTTGTCGTTGGAATGGTCATACTGAGAGGTAGAAGAGATATGTATTAATAGCTTAAATATTAATAACATTAAGAGGTTGATTCCGTTGAAAAAAAATCCTGACATATTTTTAGATAATCATAACAAATCGCAACTATTCTCTTTGTGACTGAAAACTCCCGCCCTATTTTGCATAATAGTATTAAAATATATAATCAAAACAAATTGTCGTTTTCGAGGTTATCCTGCTGATGACATAATAAATCATGAAATATTGAGTTATTATCCATTATCATTATATGTTAAACCAGACTGTTCTGGCAAAACAAGGTCATTTTATTTTCGGACTTTCTCTACTGGTTCTGTTATTCTTCTTCGAAATTAGTAACATAGAATCTTGATGTTTCAATAAAGACAAAACAAAATTGAATACGAACCATTAGCGCCAGTTAAGACTTTTACATGATACACACGATTATCCAGAACACGATAACTTAATTATTTTGTTAAACCAAATATTTCTGATGTAAGACAAGTGGATTTTTGTTTTTCTTACTTGTGTATTGGTATTCCTTTTTTTTTGCAAGTTGAAGGCTAGAAGCCTATAGTATTTGATGTCAAGTTCAATGTGAACCTGGAACCCGGGATGTCCTCGTCTGTATAGATCTAATTAGCTTTAAACTTTGTAAACTTGTTGATGACCTGAGTATTTGTTACAAATATTTGAAGACACGACTCTACCTGGACAGTCGAATCACTACAGCTCAAGGTCGGGTCATCTAGGCCTACGACGTAAGGATGAGTCGATGTTGTTGTACACCAAAGTTATTTGGTTTTCATTAGAAGTAATTTAAGCTATCCCTGCACCGAATTAGAATGGGCCTCAGCACACGAAGAGATGACACTAAATATAAACACAGATTCGGCAAGTGAAATGTCCCAGTATATACACGCACATAGTTTCTGCTATACTTTGTTCGTGAGCTCTGACTTCAAACCTAAATAACAATAGCTGGAGAAGTCTACAGATGACAGTAGGTTCGAATTACGAAGAAGTAGTTAGTCTATGTCTCCTTGTTTAGAGATAGAAAAGATGTCCAGAAAACAATCATGTTCCTAAGGATTGAATCATAGATTGATTGGTTCTTACACCGTTTATCAGGGTTTTCACTTATGAGGGCGATGAATTCCCCCACTCCCCAACTCTATGTTGAAACTTGTATTGCCTATACCTAGGAAAATGTTTTTTAGTTACCGGGAAAGACGGCTTATTAGTTTGAACAGATTCTAGTTCAGAACATTTTACAGGTTTAAACCTGTCCGAGAATTAAAACCACGACTCTCAGAGTTAGGCACCGAATCGCCAGCAGCAAATGCCGCATGGCTGAGTGGTCTGGATGACCGGCATTTACTGCTGGCGAGGCGGTGCCTTACTTTGAGGGCCGTGAGTTCGACACCCGGACTGGTTTCAACCGGAAACAATTTTCAAACCAGAATCTATTCAAACTAATAATATATCCCAAAGTAAAGAAAATGCTGTTATCATCCACTTTCTAAAAGACACCCAAATCTCAATGGCATTCTGTTTAGATGTGCAGTTTTTAATTTGTACTGTTTATCTTCTAAGTACTTTGGGTAATATGGATCGATTGTCTTCCACAGAAAAAGGACGAATCTTACAAAAATGTCGACCAATTGGTGGGTTGTATAATTTGACTATCACTGTGTATACCAACTTTGTTAACTTTATTGCTCATCTGTTTTCTCTGCATATCAATAAAACGTCTTTTTGTGTAAAAAAAAAAAAATCTATCAAACACATTATATAAATGTTGTTAAAAATTGTCCCGTGTAAATCTTAAGCCAGGTCCTCTATGTCACATTTGGAGAGACGAGTCCACAAGTAATTTTCAATTTGAGTAAAAATGTGACAAGTTTATCTTAATAAGCGCTTGACTCATTAAGATAAACACGTAACATGTAAAATAACTTATGGACTCGTCTCTCCAAATGTGACATAGAGTAGGCCTACCTGGCTTAAGATTTACACGGGACACTTTTTGTTATCCTGATGTCACTTTTATTGGTTGATCTAATTTATCCAACATAGACATAGCGACGCTAATTATTGAAATATGTATAGCCATTGATAGTACAATTGATTGGGGTTTAACGCCCCAGTAAAGACAGTTTCACTCACATGACAAGAGTGGCAGCTCACAGAGGGAAGGAAACCACCCTGTACATACAAAGACACCAACAACCTTATTTTAACCATTAATTTTGTCTTCTTCAGGCATCTGAATGCACAATTGTGTAAACTTATACGGATTACACACAGCACAGAGTTGCTTGTTGGATGAGATGTTTTTGGACAACAACTAAAAGCCGTATAAGCCATTAAAAAATGATTGGCCTCTGCGTACCCGCTACTCCGAGCGCACCCCGGCGACTAAAATCACCCTCCCGAAATGTCGTGCAGGTTGGGTTATTGGAAGTCTACGAAACAGTCTATATATTTTATTATAAATCTATCCAGGAAATTTCTTTGAGATGCTTTAATATCATAAAAAATTAAAATCCAAACAATATAACACAATACGAATTGTAAACATAGCAATAACTTCTATTCAAATAAAGCAATATGCAATTATATAAAAATAATGTAGTTTGTCAAAATATTTGTTTAATAGATCAATGAGATATAATATCATACTCTCTAAAGTATGCAGTAAGGATATCCCATATATCGTTCATAATACCTGAATTGTGGGAACATATCCTAAGGAGTCAGATTGATATCAAGTTTGTGTTAAAACGAAAGAGCAATAATAGCTTCCCGCAGGGTGAATGTAAATGTTTGCAGGCCTCTGTCCACCTCAGACAAACAACACAATCGTTCTAGTTCGTTCATATGCATACAAACTCAGAATTATCTTCTGCTTTTGTCTTAATATAAGTTGATATTTCACCTCCAAAATTACCAATTTACCATACGCAGCTACTCCTGATTTTAATTTAGTAAGTAGGGATTAACTGCCATGGTTGGGGTCTTCCATAAATCCAGCATCTACGAGACAAACCTCACCTGGCCCAAAAGTAAATAAGGAAGTCGAGAAGTCGGAATTTTTGCTTCTATATTGTCTTTGTGCTGTTTCTGACAGTGATGGAATATGATGTCCACACAGAAGGCATACATTCAGACTTTGGACCTTACAATACAGGTCGATAGAAACATTTCTCGAATAGGCTATAAATGTATTGCTTGTGTGTTCAGAAAACATCGAGGCGCGACCACATTTTTAAAACTTATTCTTTTGCACAAAAACTTGATCAGCCCCTTTGAACACATCGGCAAATCAAATGGACCTTCTGAACGTCTGTATTGGGAGGGAAGTCATACATTCTGTACATGTGGTAGACATTCTGCATTCGAGCTGGTTGTTAATTACGCTTTAGGTGCACAAAGGGTAATGTTATCACACAAATACAAACTCTCCAAGGGCTGACTGCAAGGAAATTGAAAAATACATTGGTTTTCATGATGTTTGACAGCAGAGAGAAATATTACATTGCAAGCACTATGTTTATGTTCATGATGCGTTTAACATCAGAATAATGAAAGGTATTTGGAGCATTGAGAGTGCATATGGGGGTTACACTACACGAAATCTAGCCCCCTCATTGACTTACTCACAGTTTATCTCCGAACTATTAAAACGTGCGAGTAAACTTTCTCAAGCGATATTAAATAGCAATATGGTGTCTCAATTTGGCCAAAGGTAGGCTTTGGTGATATGCTCTCTTTGAATTATTGACTGACGATGCAAACAGGAACCACAACATGACTTTCTTAAGCCGCATTTAGCAGCGGGTCAAACTGTTTCGCACACAAAACCCTTTACCATTTGTGTTAGCACAATACAAGTGAAGTATGGCTATGCCTTCGGCAATGGAAGAACATCATGTTTCCTTTTTTGTCTAAAGCAGTATTCAATAAGGTTGGGTTGCTGTTCCTTCTTTTGAAGTATGCCGCCGTCATGTAATTCAAGTACCATTAACAATGGCTTAAGCACCAATGGGTCCATATGGCTTACGAGTCTATATCAAATATCAAAACGGCTTCCATCATAAATCGATTGTGTATTATTCATGCACGATATCATAGTATAAAAATGCATGTAGGCAACCTATTGAGTATTGCCATTCATAGAAAAACCATCCGTTAGCTTTCTTAATAGGAAAGTGTAAATCATACCGCAGACCACAATGCGTGTATAGGACAACCGATCTGGTCTTATTAATGCACGAGGCTGACGCCTTGAAATTGTAAACGTGATAGAAATTGTATCACTTGGGTGCCTAAATCCAAATGCATACAGCCCTGTAGAAATTCACATACCAAATACCAAATCAATCAAATTCCCGATGGAATAGCGACCTTGATTTACAGCATGCTCTGTCCCTCTCCCGTCGACAAAGTTCGTAATTTCCAGCGAAGGATATGCAGCTGATGTCATATTAATCCTTAATATAGCTATCTCTGCTCAGCTGCTCTTTTAAATCCTTAAACCACTGGCTTAATGTACCGGGATATCGTCGACTGTCATTTAACACCTTATTGCGAATAAACGGTGCGTCACTTCACTCCAAGGTTGTCCAGAAGGAAGACTGCATCTGTAAGAGACAATGCAATGATATACTTGCAGTATTCGGTTTTATCAATTTCTTTGTGTTATAAGAAGGAAACTTGGAACGTGACTGTGGTCAAAATACGTTTTGCCAGGTGTTACAATTCTGTCGTTACCAAGACAAGCTTCCATCTCCTTGGCCTTCTGCATTAAATTAAGATGAAGGGCTATGTTGACTTGTACAACTATATGTTGACTTGTACACATGCTAGACAGAAGTACACTGAGTAAGTTTACAATTAAACAACTTGTTGAAAGAACTGCTGTGGCCTTGTGGACATTGTCAGGTAATGAAAAAAACTAAAACAAAAAGCCCAAAGTAAAGTATAGGCGCTTCTTTATCTGGTGTGTCATTCAATATAGCTACAAACTATATTAGCAGAAATATCAGACCTACACTAGACGAAATACCGATCTTCATGTCACCGGTCGTTTCCTTTGTTTTTATTGAACGCATTATAGATTATATGGTTTGTCTCACATTGCGACCTTGACTCGGAACATGTAATGAATACAGAATGGTTTAGGTCGAAGAAACGATACCGGTATAGCCTGCAAGCCACTGTATCAGTCTTACCCTAATTAATGCTTGCTTAATTTCTGATTTAACCAAATATAATTAACCTTTTTTACGTCGATGGAAAAGCCATGGAGAACAAGTTCGCTCTTCTGTTGAAACAGATTGGTAAATATTGACAGAGCGAAAATAACCCAACATCATATATGGATTGTTTTCCTTGGTTGGAAAAAACAAAATGGAAATATTCATTAAAATTTGAGCCTTCTAAATAATATATTTAAAATAAACATTATTTTGCTTTCTAATTCTTGTCGAATGGTTATAATATTTTTATGATATCTCTCTCTATATATATTTATGATATACATATTGAATTAATGAAGATAGGAAAAATTGCCAGCCCCCAACTGCATTCGAACCTGGAGACTTCGATAATAGGCCCATTACTCTTCTGACTATATATATATATATATATATTCATGGCCCTTTTTTCATATTCATATTTTTTATTTCTTGTAGCCTTGATTTTTCAAACGGCGAAGATTAAGACGAAAAGGCGAAATTCTTAAGGTTTATGATTTCATCCCAGTGAAGCCTGGTTTGTTGTAGTTGTAATCAGGCAAACCTTGGATGTCAATGGCAAAACATTACTTCCCTGTTATTATCGGGAAGAGCGACTGGGATAGAAAATACTAGAACAACGCCGTCAGTTGTTATAAAATACACAATGGCTCAACTCTGATATATTACAAACCGTGTCGGCCAACACCATTTTTTAGAAATCCGTTTTCAAAGATAACCCAAGGCTATGCTTGCAGACATTTGGTTTGGCAGAGAGGCGACATAATTTATGTTCTCTTTGTGGATGGTCTAACTATCCATATCACATGGGTTTTCTAATAATGTGAACTATTTTTGTATAGTTAGTTTTACAAATGTGTACAAATTGTTGTCTCACATAGATGTACATTTGCTGATTGTCGGGTCAATGTTTTTATTATTGTCCAATAATTCACTATATGTACAAGATATTTCTATTTTACTTTTCACATTCGATGCCCCAATAGCTTCTGTGGTTAAATGCTGCAATCCGTTTATTGGCCTAAATCGAGGTTTAAAGTAGGGTTTAATTTCGTTTGGCCTATAAAATGTGCTGGGAAGTTCAGTATATCAATTATGGTAAGACGTTGCTAATTGAACCCATAATAGCAGTAGCACGGAACAAAAAACAAAGAATTTACACAATTGTGTTCACTCTAACTCTGTATCTCTTAATAGGGTAACATTGTATGGCAGACTTGCAAGAGATATAAAACTCTTCATCTTAATTGACGGATGTTAGGGTCGTGGAGTTGCATAGTTCAAAAATTCCTAAACTGTGTATAGAGAATTTCTAATGAGTGACCCAGAGATGTAAAATTTATGAAACTCATTTTCGTAAATACAAATCATCTCATTCATTCAATATATTCAATATCTAGGTCACAAAGTTTAGATACTATCTATGCCACATATGTAAGCTTTGTAGTTGGAGGTGGAGGTGTGTGTGGGGTGGGCTCGAACCCCTTTACCATTTTTGAACACTACAGGCATTCTTGAAGGTTTACATGTATTCTTTGCCCAGTCTTTAAATTTACTTCCGCCAATCTTGAAACTGATATATCAGGTGTCATTCGGTTCTACAGGATAACGTGAGTGTTTTAGTCCCTAACCAATGGAAATGTGAATTATAGCTTAACCCTTAGTCTGTTCGTCCGTCTGTATTTCTGTGTCTCACTCAGTGTTTCCGTATTTGTTGCAACGCTTCAAGCACATTAAACTCAAACTTTTTATACAAACATCTTATGGCATCTTTTTACTGATTGTGTCTTGATTTAAACTTTTTTTATTATCTTTTACAGAATTACTTGTTAGAAAAATATAAAATTTACTCCACGGTCGGACGCGATATCTGACTCGGGCATAGTATTCAATAGTTTGCATTGGAATTAACCATAATCTGAACTATGTTTAATTCGTGAGTGGCAGGGGGCGTTGTGAATCTATAGCTCTTAACAACATTTGTCAAATTGACAGATGTCGCAAAACACTAACGACAATGCTTAGTTGAATATGCTAGGTTTCGTGAATACAACCCAAAAGTTTGTTTGATTGGGGTTTAACGTCGTACTTAATAGAATGCAGCCCCTATGAAGACAGGCCCGCGGCCGTGGCTTAGTGGTAGCGTGTGACTAATCCTAACCCAATTTACTATTCACGGAATCGAGTCCGTCTGTCGACCGACCATCAGATATGAATGAGTCACACGATGTGGCAATCGCGGGGATGGTTTTTACGAGGTTTCCTCATCGTTCCCATGGTAATAAGGCAAACAATTGTTTGAAGTGGACAATCCGTCGTCACATAAGTGAAATAACCTTGTGTACGACGTTAAACCCAAATCGAACATACAAACAAACCTATGACGACGTACCAGTCCAATGGATGACAAAAGCCTCCATCCACACAATGTATTGGCATGGCTGCGATTAATAAAACAGTGTTAATTCAAGGCCAGCTCACTCTGCGTTTTTTAGACGAATTGATCAGATAATATTATATTAATTTTGAAGTTAATATATTAAAGAGTGGAGTAAATGTTAACGCATATAGAATTTTTCAGTCACCCTCGTTGCACCACCGAATCAAACGCACCATAACAACATGTGATATGACCAGAACAGTTGGCTGGTTTCTATCTCTCAACCTGCAGCAAGAAAACCGTAAGCTGCCACGCGAACATGTAGCCGGGCTAAAGTGAACTTATCACGCATGTTCAACAGTTGAAATTCATCAAGCCCTCCTTTTAAAAGGCAAGCCTGGTCAAATGCTTGCTCAAACAGATTTCTCTCTTTGCACGATTGCATAACTCAGTTTTATATTTGCACAACCGGAAATTGGCCTGTAAGCAATAATCTAGAGCTGTATTTGGCAAAAGGTATATTGGCAGCTGTTCGAGGTGTGCTAAACATGAACACATATCAACAAATAGGAAAACGAAAGCATTACACTATGTTTGAATTCAATGTCGTAAAACTTTATTTGTAATGGACATGATTTTTCTTAATAAATGACACACTCCTTCAGGTAAAATAATTTAAAACAAACAAGATAGCGACTGCTATTCTAAACATTTTATTTCCTTAGCGTTCAAACCTGACTACGTTCATCTTCATAACCCCAAAAAGGTATTTGTGTACCTATCTGAGTATAATTGTTATATTATTATATTTGTTGACATTCCTTTAATTCTCCTAGCTGGTAGGGGTGATTGATTACACCCCCCCCCCCCCCCGTCCGCCCCAACAGGTATGGATATTAAGCAGGGAAACCCTGAGATATGGTGATATAATTAAAATTGTTAATAATGCTTATTATATTGTGTGAAGTGTCTGTTTTATATCCTTGCTTTCTTTTCTGTAATGAGATCTGGCGAAATAATCAATCAATCAAGCAATTTAAATATTAGTCTAACTATAAGTCCGATATTGTCTAAAAATACCGATTATCAGTGGCTATATGTGAGATATATAAGTGTCCGAGTATGTTGATAGTTTTAATAAAGCGGATGCTTTTATATTTACATCGTCAACTCTTATGCCCCCGTGAGTGAGCGGGTGGGCCATGGCCCTGCACAATACTCCCTCGGCTTCCTCGGTCGATCATAAGAGGCAAGCAAAGAGGTTGCTTTCTGTTGCCCTGGTGTTCACAGAGCTAAATGGTAACGGGAAGCAGATTTGTTTGTGATGTTCTG
>JAVFBW010160884.1:0-11657 GCA_034783835.1 Mopalia ciliata
GCAGTACTGTACAACAAGCTGTGACAAGCCGTACAACAGGCTCTGAAGTACCGCACAACACCGTCGGAAGTGCCGTTCAACACGCTCTGAAGTACCGTACAGCAAACTCTGAAGTACTGTACAACACGCTGTGAAAAACCGTACAACAGGCTCTGAAGTACCGCACAACACCGTCGGAAGTGCCGTACAACACGCTCTGAAGAACCGTACAACATTCTTCTGAATTAACATGCAACACCGCACTGAAGAACCGTACAACACGGCACTGATCTCGTACTTGTCGCAAAGTAAGCACCTGTATAAATTGTCTGCTGCCATTCTTTGCCATTCTTTGTGCTGTGAAAAAATCTGAAAAACATTGTAATGAAAAGAGACAATTACTGCCTTTTTGGTGGTGTTTGTTGATTGGTTGGGTTGCCTTAAAACTTAAGTCTGTCTGTCTATGGCAAGCCGTGTCGTCACTTCTACCTTTATTCTACATATGTTGAATTTTTTTACACATATATTGAATTATTTCCCACATATGTGAAATTCTTTTCCACATATGTAAAATAAATGACTTTATTTTACATATGTGGAAAAGCATTTTACATACGTGGAAAAGAATTTCACATATGTAGTTATTCGTAATTCGATCCCCACAACTCACCAAAAAAAAAGGATTCACAATTCGAACCCCCAATTACGACAATATAACCAGGTTCCCTGTTGCAACCCCGAAATAAATATAAAAACATGAATTTGTAATTCGATAACAAAGGTGTATGGTGCTGTGGAAATACCCTTTCCCTTAATAAGCGCATTCTTGTCTGTAAGATACCTAGACCTATACGGCAAGCCGTTTTGTCGCTTTCACTTTTATAATACATACGTTGAGTTCTTGTTTACATATGCGAATTTTGTTTTTGACATATGTGAAATTATTTTCCACATATAACAAACGATCGACTTTATTTTACACATTTGAAAAAGAATTTAACATATCAGGAAAATAGTTTCACATATGTAAAAATATGTGAAAAATAATTCCAAATATGTTGAAAAGAATTGAACATTTGTCTAAATGATTTTCACATATGTAAAATTATATATTAATTTTACATATGTAAACAAGAATTCAACATATGTGAAGAAGAATTCGACATTTTAATTTCATCAAAAAGTACAATCTGATCAAAACCTAGCTTTCTAGCGAAGAAAAAGACAAGGAAAATACGTTTTATAAGCCTACAATAGCAACCGATTCTGTAGTGATCACTACTACGTCTGATTCGTCGAGGAAATAAAATGATGTAGACTACAATACAAATACTGAATAACAATAAAACCCTTCGTCTGATATCATATTCCCTCTTTATTTGTTACCGTAAAGGGTATTTTCATAATAGAATGTATTGTTTTGTATTTCAGTCGATGTTGGCTGTAAATATGGCATATAACATAGGTCATTGTCTGCGCTTTGCTTTGTTGTTGATGTAATCTCGCTGCAAGTGGACCATTTCCTGATCAACTCTCTAGACTTGGGAGTCTGTCCTACACCACAAACAAACTCTCATTCCACATATGTGAAAATTATTTCAACATAATTAAAAAAGAATTTGACATACAGTATTATACAGTAAAATAAAACCAAATCTAATTCGACACATGTAGAATAAGACTGCTTGCTACAGACCAATAATCACTAACCTATTTATACAGTCCCATATAACCACAATGGTCGAGATTTGTCATTCACACCACAGTGGCAGGTAATCCTGTTGAACATCTCCGCCCATTATATGCAGCTTTCGATCCTGTTTGTCAGCCCTTGTTGCAAGGGCTGTGCCATGCAAGAGTCCTGTTAATCTTTACATGTTTCATGCACGGATGACGTCGACGTTCCTGTTCATCAGTACTGATCGCATGGGCTGTGTTGATGTGCAGGTTAATTAGTACTTGTTGCAAGGACATTGTCGATGTTCCCATTAATCAGTACTGTTTGTCTGGGCTGTGTCGATGTTCCAGTTAATCAGTACTGGTTGCATGGGCTGTGTCGATTTTCCTGCTAATCTGTATTGGTTGCATGGACTGTGTCGATGTTTCTGTTAATCAGTACTGAACGGAAGGGCTGTGTCAATGTTCCAGTTAATCAGTATTGGTTGCATGGGCTGTGTCGATTTTCCTGTTAATCTGTATTGGTTGCATTGGCTGTGTCGATGTTTTTGTTAATCAGTACCAATCGCATGGGCTGTGTCGATGTTCCAGTTAATCAGTATTGGTTTCATGGGTTGTGTCGATGTTCCAGTTAACCAGTATTGGTTGCATGGGCTGTGTCGATGTTTCTGTTAATCAGTACTGTTTGTATGGGCTGTATTGATGTTTCAGTTAATAAGTTTTGGTTGCATGGGCTGTGTCGTTGTTCCATTAATCAGTATTGGTTGCATGGGCTGTGTCGATGTTCCTGTTCATCAATATTGGTTGCATGAAATGTGTCGATGTTTCAGTTAATCAGTATTGGTTCCATGGGCTGTGTCGTTGTTCCGTTAATCAGTACTGGTTGCATGGGCGTTGTCGATGTTCCTGTTAATCAGTAGGCCTACTGGTTTCATCGGTTGTATCGATTTTCCTGGTAATCAGTACTCGTAGCATGGACTGTGTCGATGTTCCAGTTAATCAGTACTGGTTACATGGGCTATGTCGATGTCATTAATTTATACAGTTTGTATGGGCCGTGTTTAAGTTCCCGTTAATCAGTAATGATTGCATGGGCTACTGACAGAACTAAGAAGCAGAACACATAAAGAGATAACTGCTTCTTGTCTAGTTCAAATTCCTACTTATTTCTACTAACCATTAAGCTCAGCAACATTAAGCGTTATTAGGCCTACTATATGAAGAAGTTTTATCCCATGAATGATATAGTCATGTTATAGATCATTAATCTGACATTAATCACTTCACGGGTTTGGGCTTAGTTTGTTCACCAGCACTTGTCAACCTTTTGTCAGCGTTTAAAAATCTTACAGCCAGAGATCAGTCAAATCAAAATTGTCAGATCAGCTTTTAAATTCAATAAAAATTGTATAACATACATATTTGATGCGGAAACATATATTATTGTAGCGGTTTTATTTATAGTAAGAAGTTGTCTCCCTTGTACAGTAAGGTGGAGTATGTGCGTGAGAATCGCTGTCACGTCCACTACGTATCTAAGGCTGAGATGTTGAAATGATCAGTCTATTACAACTTATAGCAGTCCAGCTGATTAACGTGCTAATTATAGACATACATATAGTTACAGCCAATCCACTGACCAATGTCAGACTAATTAATTCTACATCAATAAGTAATACAATTGCAGCCTCGAAATTGTAGCGATGGGGACACACGTAACTTGTTTATTATTTCTCTCCAGAGCTGGTTTAACACTCTCCCATAGCTTATTGTGACAGACTACGTTCATAACCAATCACATAAAGTTTGTGGCAAAACGACCAAAAGATAGTATCAATTCAGGATAGATTGTACGCCAGCTTTCTATCTATGTTCTAAATCTGTTTGCTCTTAAACATCTACTTTTATGAAAAGAGAATGCCTTCATAAATCTAAGGTATTTTGCACCCAAAGTCTGGTATAAAAATCATACCTGTTTCCTGATTGGGATAGTCAATACTCAATGTGAGTTTGTCCTTTAAGGTGCATCGATCAGCTGCATACTCAAATCTGCAGACATATCAGACAAGAGACAGTTTCAATGAACCTTTACCGAGGCAGAACTCCAACAAGCTAACGTAGTTTCCGTGTAATGGAAATAAACCAAAGCCAGAAAAAAAATCAAATCCAAATTACCCAACGCCACAAGCCCACATCAGCTTCTGTCCACAATCAAGCAAACCAATTGGATGTTTATCTAAAACCAAACGGATGTTCATATAGATCAACATTACCTAACCTATGACTATCTAGAATCAAGCAAATCAAATGGACGTTTTTGTAGAACCAAATGAACTATTAAATGATTAACTGCTTAGCGCCTGAGATCAGTAAAGAATTGGATTGTATTGATATAGCAATTTCGATAAATGGTTTATGTTGTTCCAATAGTCAGTCACGATTCATTTCCAGATTTGTCCTGGACATATGACAGGTTGTCAATACAAGACACACAAAGACTGGGTGTTTATATGAATTTAATCATATATCATCATCGGCGAAGGAACGTTGTGTATGGGGAATCAATAGCGTCATGACCACTGATTACATGAGAATTTATAAATAGTGGTTCTCTAATTAAAAAGATTCCATTTAAAGCATGATTGAGATATTAATTGGCTACGTTTTTGCAGAAAGATGCTCCTATAAAATCTCACTCGGAAGTCAACCCATGCACTGCGTACATCATCTCGACCGAGCATAATAGCAGTAAACTGATGAAGTTTACCTAACTGATACGATCTTATCGATCCGCTGTATCATTATTTCTTAAACTGTTTTTAATTATATATATTTTTGTTACATACTGTCATACCAAGGAATCACGTTGTCGGCTCGGACTCATCCTAACACTAGGCGTCATACCAAGTTATCGCTTTGTCGGCTCGGACTCATCCTAACACTAGGCGTCATACCAAGTTATCGCTTTGTCGGCTCGGACTCATCCTAACATCAGGCGTCATACCAAGTTATCGCTTTGTCGGCTCGGACTCATCCTAACATCAGGCGTCATACCAAGTTATCACTTTGTCGGCTCGGACTCATCCTAGCATCAGGCGTCATACCAAGTTATCACTTTGTCGGCTCGGACTCATCCTAACACCAGGGGCCATACCAAAGTAGCGCTTTGTCGGCTCGGACTAACTCTTTCACAAGGCGCCGTACCGAGGTAGCACTTTGTCGGCTCGAATTCACCCTAACATAAGGCGCCCTACTAAGCTAGCACTTTGCAGGTTAGGAATCGCTCTTACTCAAGGAGGTATAACAGGGCAACACTGTCGGTTTGGACTCACGGTAACGCCAGGGGCCATAGCCAAAATAGCACGTTGTCGGCTCGGACGCAGTTTAGCATCATGCGCCATACCAAGGCAACACTTTGTCGGTTTGTACTCTTTGTAACGCCAAGGGTCATAACCAAGGTAGCGCTTTATAGACCCTACTCTATCCAACCCAAAGAGTCATACCTCGGCAGCACTTTGGTACTTTGATTTAGTGCAAAACGATTTAAACAACGTCATTAGTCGAAGCTTAAGATTACAAATTATCTTATACATTAATGAACTCTCAGATTTAGCCCGTACAGATAAATCCTAAAGGATCTGTAAGAATAAAACTTTGTGTTATTCTATTTTGGTCGCCACTTGTAGGGGGGTAAATATGATTTTAACTTTATATACGAAATAAAATAATGTGTCATTACACATATATCTTACTTGTTTGATGATGTTGTTATCTGCCAATATGTTGCTGTGCACGTATGTGTACTTATTGACTTGTATATAATAGAGATGGTGAGCTGTATGTTAATGGGTAAGAAGAGCAGAGATAGTTCAGGATACAACAACAACCCACCAGTTATTCTCTAATAGGCCTTCACGCATACAGCGTTGTTGAATTATAAATGCGGCATATAAATAGGACTTAAATAATGTTATGCTGAGTCCACATGCTCCATGCTTCCCCTGATCAATACAAAACCATTGTAACACAAATTCTGAAACGGTTTGCTTCAAAAATAATCAGCCCTCAAATCCCACCAATCAATTGATTAGCATTCAAATCCAGGTATATAGGCTACTGCGAAAAGTTGCATATGTTAACTCTCTTCGAATTGTGTGGCTTAAACACAATATATTCACCATGGCAACATGAATACATATAAGTCATAGTCCTTATGTCACAAAGACGGATCAACAACCGAGCCAAGTAATGTAAAACTGCATGTATTCTATCCTGTTTTACTTCCTGACAAAATGCTGTTCGTCTTTGAGTATTTGGATGTGGCTTTTTTTCAATTGCCTTTGTGATCATTATTTTCCGAAGGGGTTTACTATGGCGAACCGTTTTATCACTTCTACCTTTATTCTACATGTGTCGAATTAGTTTTTCCTCTATTTTACTTATGTACAATTCTTTTCCACATAAGTGAAATTCATTTTTACTTTTGTTGAACAGATTTTCACTCATGTAAAAAAGAGTTTCCCATTTGTCGAATTAGTTTTTTTTTTTTTTTGGGGGGGGGGGGTTTTGCTTATGTATAATTCTTTTCTAAATATGCCGAATTCTTTCCTGCATATGTTTTTCCCATAAGTAAAATAAAACATCAAAACCTAACTATTTCACATATGTACAAAAGAGTTCCACTTATCAAGAAAACTGAGAAATGATTTCTCCTCATAGAAAGGGACCGTATACAAGCTTCATCGGTGCTCCTATCGTCTTGTGAAGGCTTTTAAGACAGGAATAGATTCCACATGCTGCGCAAGTTAAGCCTCGGCAGGGCACACTACCCAAGTCGAGACAATTGATCAGGAAATGGTCCACTGTATCGAGAAAACAACAACAACTACAAAGCAAAATCTATATATAGGCCATTGAATTCCACTCACCTTTTTATTTGGCATAAGTGGAAAAGATGTCCACATTAGTTGAATTAAGGCTTATTTTAGATATGTCGAATTATTTTCCACTTATGTTGAATTATTTTCCACATATGTGAAATTCTTTTTTACAAAACCTTTATGTAAAGCAAAGTCATTTATTTTTGCATATGTGGTTAATAATTTCACATATGTGGAAAAGAATTTCACATATGTGGACAAAGAAATTCACTATGTTGAAAAGAACTCAACATATACTCAGTCAAAAAAGAAACTTCACACTCATAGATTTCTAAATAGTTTCCTTAAAGTTAATACAAGAGATATTATTATTATTATTAGAGGTAAATGCGTTGTCAAAGACATAATGACACACAGCAACTCGTGCACAAGCATACAGTTCGTGCGAGCATGAATCAAGGATAAAGCATGTTTCCTTGTCACGTGACTTTATGAGACACGTGCAATTGAGCCCACGTTAGCAGAGTAGAGTGACATATCGGAAAACTAGTCTGTCAAACATTTAACGTGACGTTGCCAGGGTTATGGGATGTATAGTCGACGGATTATGCGCCGTGCGCCATGCACTTCTGTGGGCACAACGACATCTGAGATGGACTCTGCGTGATTGGAATAGGGTCGTTTTTAGTGATTCACTTTGCTGATGGGAGAGTGAGAGTTTGGAGGAGACGCGTTGAACGGAAAGCCCAGTGTTGCGTGCGGGAAGTGGGCCGTTTTGGGGGCGGTAGTTTTTCTTAGGAATGCTGGCACCAATGTCATGGAGTGGCCCTCAAGGTCTCCCGACCTTAATCCCATAGAACATTTATGGGATGTGTTGGGCAGAAGACTCTGTCAAGTAAGGAACCCTCCACAGAATTTGCAGGAACTTGGTGCCATGTTGGTTCAATTATGGCAACGCATCCCCCAAGCTGTGTTCAGACGCATCATTCAGCCATGAGGTTACGTTGCTTGACAGTTGTGAACGCTCGGAGGACATACGCGCTATTGACATGCTTTCATCAAGTTGTAACTTACAAATTTTTCTCTCTTACATTTCCGTAACATTTCGGATGGAACTGGTTACATTGTGAACATGATTTATATGTACACCGTCCTTAATGGGTACAAAATGGAATTTAATTATGATTTAAAGCCATTTTCTTGTATGTTCAACTTATCGACATCCAAACGAGTGTGAAGTTTCTTTTTTGACTGAGTTGTGGAAAACAATTCAACATATGTAGAATAAAGGTAGAAGTTATAAAACGGCTTTCCATACCCCTCTGCATATTGCAAAGCATAAAAAGAATAAATCGGGTAAACTACATTTATTTTATAGGACTACAATTGCGACCGATTCAGTAGAGAGCAATACTGCGTATGATCCGTCGGGAAAATAAAATGATGTAGACGACAATAAAAATACTGAATAAGAATAACCCTGTCGCCTTATATAATATTCT
Organism: Mopalia ciliata; assembly: GCA_034783835.1. NCBI lineage: Eukaryota > Metazoa > Mollusca > Polyplacophora > Chitonida > Mopaliidae > Mopalia > Mopalia ciliata. The sequence continues at coordinate 8,039 of JAVFBW010160884.1, forward strand.
CTTTTCATTTGCCATAAATAAACTTTTATTTGACATATGTACAATAGAGTTCCACTTATCAAAACTACTGAGCCACAGTGTTAAAGGGACCGTATCCAACCTTCGTTTATGCTCCTATTGTATTGTGTAGTCAGGAAATGGTCCCCAGCACCGAGATTAAAACAACAACAAAACAAAGCGCAGACAATCAAAATAAGAATAACGACAAATACTGGCACATATTTACAATCTTACAACGGCTGAAACACAAAACCATACATTCTATTCTGAAAAATGCCAATGACCGTGACAAATAAAGAGTGACTATAATATCAGGATAAGAGTTTATTTTTATTCAATAATTTTATTGTAGTCTGATGAATCAAACGTAATTTTTTTTTCACATATGCGAAATTCTTTTTACCTGTGGGATTTTTTTTGTCACGATATGGTTGCCCTGTAGCGCGATTACAGCAACTATAACAAAGCAAAGCACATACGACAAAAGTCGAATAGCGACTTACACTAGCATATATTTACAATCTCACAACGACTGAAACACAAAATCTTACTTTCTTTACTGTAAAAATGCCATTTATGGTAAGAAATGAAGAGGGAATATTATATCAGTGGACGGGTTTACTCTTATTCAGTATTTTAATTATAGAAAAACAAATAAAGTTTCCCTGATTTATTGTTCGCCCCGTAAATCACAAATGCTTTGCGATACGCTAAGGATGAACGTGCTTCTTATCAGATTGTACCATTGGCGAATTTATTGATGTAAAACAAAAGCTGTGAGGGAGACGTTAATGATAGATGTATCGCATGCTATTATTGAAACAATCTACAAATGAGTTCAACTCACTTTTTTGTCCACCAGTACTATAGTAGGGGGGACTTAGAAATGCTGCTCGGTGTCCGTCCGTCTGTCCGTACGTCCGTCCGTCAAAAATGCTTGCGAACACGCTAACTTGAAAACAAATTCACTGATTAACTTCAAAACTTGGTTTGTAGCTTCCACCTGTTAAGAGGACGGATGGTATTGCAAATCACCAAATTCCGTTAAACTCAATGGCCATAATTACATAATTTTAGCATATGCTGTGAACACGATAAGTAGAGAACAAATTCTCAGATTGACTTCATACTTTGTATATAGCTTCCTCTGGTTAAGACGGTGGATGCTATTGCATTTCACAAAATTCCCTGAAAAAAAATGGTTGTTATTACATAATTTTAGCATATTCTTATCTGTAGGTGTTGTGAACACGATATAAGTAGAGAATAAATCAATGGATTAATTTGAAACTTGGTAGATGGCGGATGGGATTGCATTTCACCAATTTCTGTAAAACAAAATGCCCACTATTACATAATTTTAGAATATTCATGCCTGTATGTGTCATGTACACGATAAGTAGAGAATAAATTCACGGATTAACTTTGAAGATAACTTCCTGCTTTTAAGATAATGAATCGGGTCAAACGTCACTCCCTTCAGTAAAACAAGAAGGCTGCCATTGCATTACTTTATAATATTCATTACGGTACTGTATATGTTGTGAACACTAACTCTATAACAAGTTCTTGGATTAACTTGGAACTTGAAATATAGTCTCCTCTCATAAAAATAAAATGGCCGCCATAGCATAATTTTACAATAGTCATATCTGTATATGTTGTTAACATTGTGCCCCTGCAATAAATTATCGGAGTAACTTTAAATATAGTCTCTTCTTAAGACAAGAGATAGGATTCAATTTCACCAAATTCCGTAAAACAAAATGGCCGCCAATGCATCATTTTGACATACACAAGCCTACATGTTCTGAACATAATCATTTTGAGATCGAATTCACAGATTAACTTTAAACCTGAATTAGCTCTACTAAGACATAGGATAGGATTGCATGTTCTCACATTCTTCAAAGTAATACGGTCCCCATTGTATAATTTTTCAATTTTCAGACATACATGATAATTTCTCAAAAATTCGCAAAACTTAATTGCAGGCGTTGCATATTTTTAATGTATGCAAACTGAAAGGGCCGTCAATCAAATTCATATATTTACTTCAAACTTGGCTTTTTCTATTAATACCAGAGATGTTCTTGTATTTCACTAGGTATCACAACAAATATGGCCAACATTGCATATGGCACCAAAATGGAGATACAAAATGGTTCTTTGAAAAAAAAAAAAAAAGTTCTCAAACAAAAATAGGAAAAGGAGATTTGTCGGGGATGATAGGCATATATTTAAAAAAAAAAGCCTCTAGTGGTAGACCTGCTAGCTACTCCGCTTGTTCACATTAGTACTGCATTATTTTGTCCAAGGTTCAGTAGAAATGCCACAATAGTCGAGTTGTATATTTTATAACATATATTCCTATCAACCACGTTTTCGAAAAACTTCAAAGCGTCGAAAATTACACAGACCGATGTAAAAATTTTATTCTAATTGGTCATAATTATTCAAATCAATGCACCCTCTGGCTTAGGGCAGTTTATTTGGAGAGGAGCAATACTGTGTTTACTTAGCACTGGAGGAAAATTAACTGGCCAACATTATGAGAACGCTTCAGAACTTAGTTGTGCTAGTGACATTGGAATACATTGCCATCATGTAAGTGAAATGCATTTTTCACCAAATTCCATAAAACAAAATGACCGCCATGGCATAATTGTTTTTACAATAGTCATGGTCTCTTTAGAACAAACTCACCAATTCACTTGGAAATAATGTGATTGTATTTCACTTAGTTTTCCCAAAACTGGTTTGAAATATATTGCCAACATTGTACTTTTGACTAGTATGGTAACACATACCATTACTTTTGCTGTTTGACTAGTTGAAGGAAAAATATTTTTGTCAAAATACACCTTTAGAGGTGGACCTGCTAGCTACTTAGCATGGTGCTAACATGGACCTATCGAGTTCACCCAGTTTACAACCAATCTGAGTTCATCAAATTCACGACCAATCAGAGTTCGTCCAGTCGCAATATGAGTTCACCTAATGCATGACCTATCAAGTACACCCAATTCACGACCTATCAGAGTTCACCCAATTCACGACTTATCCCAGTTCATCAAATTCACGACCAATCCGAGTTCATTCAATTCGTGACCAATATGAGCTCACGTAATTCACGACCAATCTGAGTTCATCCAGTTCACGACCATTCTGAGTTCACCTAATTCACTACCAATCTGACTTCATCCAATCCATGGCCAATTGGTTGTGGATTGTGTGGGTTATCACTTCACGATTGCCCTGACCAACCTGACTACAAGCAATCCATGATCCTACCCACTATCAATCCTGAGTATCCATTATTCATGACCAATCTGACTACAAGCAATCCAGGACCCTATCCACTATCAATCCTGAGTATACCTCAATTGTGACCATCTAGCATCCATGACCAAATGAGTGACCTAACCCAAGTACACCCATTCACAACCAATCTAAGTACACCCACCCACAACCAATCTAAGTACACCCATCCACAACCAATCTAAGTACACCCATTCACAACCAATCCAAGTACACCCATTCACAACCAATCTAAGTACACCCACCCACAACCAATCTAAGTACACCCATTCACAACCAATCTATGTACACCCATTCA
>JAVFBW010160894.1:0-11656 GCA_034783835.1 Mopalia ciliata
TAGAACATGGCATGTTTGTGCCATTGTCTGAAAGGTCTTGGGTTACCATGGTCACCTCACGAGCACCCCAAGAGGGCATATGTTGGGTTTACTAAAACGCTTGTTAAACTTAACTTCATAACTGTTAATCAGATTCATATCAAACTTGGTACAAATATTCCATGTATCAAGACGTTGTGGATTGAGCTTTGTGTCGGCCCTCCAGGGGGCACCACTAGTTGTAAAAAAGGTTCTCACATTCCTATCAAGGATGGTAAAAGTTTTCCATTTGATACTTTTTGACATGGAATAGAGTTTGGTCAATGTACATGTAGGCCTTAAATATTGGTGTTAACAGGTTGCTTTAGTGTTGCAGTTCATCCACTTTTTGGTTACTGGCCATTAATTTATAAACTGTTTGTCTGATTCCTTCAATGTCACAGGCCTGCAGCCGTGGCTTAGTGGTAGTGTATGCGCTTACAAACTGAACCTGCTTTGATGTACCATTCAACGGATCGAGTCCACCTGTCGACCATCAGGTATATGAGCGAGTTACATGTTGTGGCTCCGGCAATCGCCAGGCTTTTTTTTAAACAAGGTTTCCTCCTGGTTTTCCATCGAAATAAGGCTAGGTGCGAAGTGGACAATCCGTCGTCATATAAGTGAAGTACCCTTGAGTAGACATTAAACCTCAAACAAACAATCCAATATGTCACACGTGATTGATTTGGGTGCCAAAGCCTAAATTTCATTTCCGTTAACTTGAAAATCAATTTAGATTCCTATCCCATTCAGTAAAAGTAAAAGGATCAAGTTTGGTGGATGTCTACCAACAGATGGCGCCACCTGTTAACAAAAGCTGGACACAATTGATTATTGTTGAAGAACTTGAAGTACACTGCTGTCCCACTGGTGAATTATTACAACAGTGAAATAGCAATTCTATCAGTCTCTATCCATTGGACTGGCTCTATATGAAAGATACAAAATGTCCTTGAATAGTTGCTTCAAAACACCAATCAGTCTAAAAAAAGTAACACAAATATACATAGCTTATCACAAAATGCCAGGTGTATTTTGTTGTCATATAACTCATTACTGATATGCCTGTACCTTTGTTTACAACATTAAACCCAATCAAACAAACAAACAAATCAATTTGATCTATAAAGCGTGTAGGTTGTCATAAAAAAGAGATATACTGAATCAATTCACTGTTAAAGTTTGGAAAACTGGATTAAAAGATTTAAAAAACGATGGTAAACCCAAAGATTTCTCGGATTCAACTGGTATGAGTAAATTGTTGAGGTGAACATACAGTTTGTCACTCAAACAAACTGATTATGTCCTGCTTAAAAACTTGTCTCTGAGAAATGATTCATGGAGTTTAGGATTGATAAATGTGCTTATCCAGGTACTATGGCAATAACTTTCACCACAATTTCAGCAACAAAATAGTAGAGAAGACTTCAAAGAGGTAGATAATTAACTAGGATGGGAATTATCTTCTAATATAAATAATCAACCATTTGATCAAAATGAATCTAGATGTGGTCTTGTTCACTATACAGTTAGCTCAAAGTTTGGCAATATAATAACATATTTCAAGACTATGGCAAACACATAACACATCACTTTATACATATACATTGTACTTCAGAAATATAAAAAAAAATCATGCAACCAAAAATAAAATCATTTCATCACAGATTAGTTAAATAGCACTACACTTGGTTTTTCCAATTATGAATATAAATGACTGACAAAATATTTTGGTATTTTTTGTAGTGCCCAATTAGCATTGTAAACATAGCAGAATACATAGGCCTTCAATATGTGATTCTCCATTGGGCTATGTTTACAAAACTAATACCTAATGTAATGCTTGCATACATTGACCCAGAAAAGAGCCAAAGGAAGGAGGTCAGTGTTTGGTCACTTGTAAGCTAAAGCCTGTTTATTGAATGGTTCCTGTTGTAAAAGGAGGTTAAAATAAATTTCAAACAGGATCTACATTTTTATCCAATAACATGCATTTCCTGACCCATTTTTACGAACTGGCACATGGCCAATAAATAACCTTTTTTGGCTATATCAACAACATGCACATAGAGAGGACACCCCTCATCATATTTTAGGGTTGACTGAACAAGCACCACAGTTGATTTGAGAACCTAATTGACTGATGATATCAACTTCCTTAGCAAGATCTGAAAGGCTTCAAATGTATTTTCAGTTGATTCGTAAACTGACAAACTTGTATAAACAAATAAACTATTATGACTCACTAAATGATTAATTGACAAATTTTATTTAATTTTTAATGCAAAAATGGTCTAATAGAACAGCGGTTGTTGTAAAATTTGTTCAAAATGGCCTTTCCTGATAAAAAACTGTTAGACTATTTTAATGAATTTGCAGTGAATGTTAATTGGGCTGCCACGTGGTACTATCTTATGAGTGAAATAACCTCCAGTAAAAAAGAAAAGAAGCTTCTTCACTCACAATGCAAAATTGTTCGATAATGAGGTTAAATACCTTTGTGTTTGACATTAAATTCCAATAAAGCAATCAATGGAACAGAAGTTGAGAAGAGCTTCCTGGTTCTGTCAGAGTTTTGTCGAGGTTGTAAATAACTGTACCAGCTGATGTTCCTCGCCAACACTGATATGACTAATTACATGCGTTTTTTACCAGCCATGATGATATATTTTATTCTATGATGAGCACCGCTAGATTAATGAACAAATATGTGATATAAATAAAGTGACCAACAATCATAGCTTTGTGTAGCCAGTAAAATATTCTATATATATTGACAGACGTCTAATAGTGTGAAATTAATTAGATGGAATCTTTAGTAATTCATATTGATGAGAAATCGTTAGCTTCAGTTCATTTATACACAAACATGATGATACTTTACCTGTAATTAACGTTTTTTAGTAAGGTGCTACAATTGTACTTGTGTTAAGAGCAGTAGATATTTGGTTACATTATTTATGCCACATTTAGTGTTCATATGGCTAGTTATTTTATGGTTTTCTATGACCTTTGATGTTGTATGAAGTGGAAAAATCACCTGTGCACTGCCGTGACATGTTGTTACTTGTATAGGTTGAGTATGTTTTTATTTTTACCTATAGTGTTCCGGCTTATATTGAGGAGATGATACACTTGAAGTAAATGTATAAAATGTATGTAAAGCCATTGAAATAATGTAAATGGAACAGAAAAAGTGTATGCCATAAGTTTCTACTTCACTTCATTTTATGATTATGTCATGCCATTAATGAAATGGCCGAAAACATTGAACCCTTTATGCTGTAGGCATAAATGTTTCTTACAAAACCTGAACATATGTACTTTATCTTGAATAAATTCCTCCAAGTGATGAATTCATTGCACTTTATGTGTGTAAACAGATTTTTACTGGCTGTCTGTGTGAGATTCTACTGAGGCCAAGACACATACATAAGTAGTCTATGAATATACCAGTATCTCTATATACAGGTAAGGTATTTTCACTGCTTACTTTTTTCGTTTTTTTATTACTGGTTTATTTTCGGGACTTATAAGCTATTGGTGTAACCAGGTTAAAATTGATACTTTTAACCAGGTACTTGTTGCATGGTAACATGGCAATATGACCAATAACTACATGTATTATGTCTACTGTTTGTCATGTCCTAGTTGCGTCTTGCTGCCAGTGACGTCATTTGGCTGGCACGCAAGAGTGTAATAACCTTAAAATATGATCTAAAACTTCTATAAAATTACTGTTTTCGATTCGAAGTTGACAGACAGTTAAAGTATTGTGTTAACTTACTTGGGTGATGGAATTCACAGTACACTTGCCTGTTTTGACTGACCACATACAGTAACAGTGTATTTTGTTATTTTACTGACAACAGACATTTACGTGGAATTTTTGTCTGACTGATGACACATATTTACAGTCAACCTTTTATTCGACTGATGAAAGACATTTACAGTGTAACTTTTATTTGGCTGACGACAGACTGTTACACAGTTGACCTTTTATTTGATTTAAGACAGACAGTTAAGCTGTAACTTTTATTGGGTGACAGACAGCTAAAGTGTAACTTTTATTTGACTGACGACAGACAGTTACACAGTTGACCTTTTATTTGACTGACGACAGACAGTTACACAGTTGACCTTTTATTTGACTGATGACAGACAGTTACACAGTTGACCTTTTATTTGATTTAAGACAGACAGTTAAGCTGTAACCTTTATTGGGTGACAGACAGCTAAAGTGTAACTTGTATTTGACTGATGACAAATTTAAAACAGTTACAGTGGAACTTTTGTTTGATGGACAACAGACATTTGCATAGTTGACCTTTCATTTGATTACAGTTACAGTGTAACTTGTATTGCCTAATGACAGACAGCTAAAGTGTAGCTTTTATTTGACTGATGACAGACATTCACAGTAGACCTTTTATTTGACTGATGACAAACAGTTGCAGTGTAACTTTTATTTGTTAATGGCTGATAAAAGATGACATACAGAACTTGATAGAAAAAAGCACCTGTCTAGTGTGATGGAAATGGAATTCTTCCTTGTATAACTGGTTTTCTTGTGAGTGCTGAATGAACTTACAGTTGTGATGTTTAGGATAGCTTTTCATTTGTTAATTTAGATACTTAAATGTATGTTCAACGCGGGTTCCATGTGCCAACAATTATTCACAAATGTCTTACCGCTTTCATATTGACCTCTTTTAAAAGCTTTTAGACCAGTCACAACAGATTCTTATGTAAAAGTAAACATAAAGATGGCCTCAAGCTGACAGCGTTTTTTTTTTTAAACAAAATCAGTCAAGTGGAACACTTCCCAATATGTAAACACAAGATTAACCAAAACAGTTCAGATGTACAAAAATTTTCTTAAACACCGTACCAACTCTCAGGGGATATTTAGGATATTAGCCAATAAGAAGATTACATTGACGGCAGTAGTCTGTATATTCTGATAAGTGATCTGAATTGACCAGGAAATCGCCCCCCACCCGCTCCAAACAGGAAGCTATTAGAATATCAAAATGAGGGAGAATGTTATTTTAGTTGAAGGTGTAGCTATGGATGATATGAAGGATGGTGGAAAGTCTCCACACCCTGGCATTACCTCATTTTCTGACCCTGTGGGGAGACTTCTTTATGACCAAACTCTACACGGATCAGAACTATGTGACGTATCACTTGTGTATCACGGAGAGGTAAGTGATTTTTATAAATGGTCATCTTATATTAAATGATACACCTGTATGTTTGTGTTTAAAAGTATTTAATTGTGTAATAAAGTAACTTGTCAGAATATATGGTTGGATTTGTAAAGTGTAATGTGAAGGAAATGAATCCATAGATTGCATAATAGAAATAGCTTTATGGATGACTTGAAATCACACCATTATATTATTAATTACTTTGCTCCAATACAACTGAACTCTACCATATTCTCTTTAAAAGAAATAAAGAACCTTATTCAAGAATGAGTGAAGAGACCATTTATGTTTGCAATATCAAGTGTCCTCAGCCGTGGCTTAGTGGATAGGGAGTGCACTTACTAATCCTACTTTGATGTCCTGTTAACAATTTCGAATCCACCTCTCGACCCTCAGGTATATGAGTGAGTCACACGATGTGGTTCCGGCAATTGGAGGGATGTTTTTTTTACAATGTTTCCTCTCGGTGTGAAGTGGACAATCCGTTGTATTTAAGTGAAATACCCTTGAGTACTATGTTAAACCCCAATCAAACAAAGTAATATCAAGTAGCACCTTTTACAAATATTTAAATGGTCTCTTGCTTCCACTTGTCTTATAAAAGAAAGTTTTTATAGTTAAAACACCTCTTCTGTGTTAAGCCTTATCAATTCATTCATTTTAATTGTACACTTCAGTGCAGCAGAACTGTATGTCTAAACCCAACTCCTGATGTGGAAAGTTATTGTCAATCTTCATGTACAAATACACAAATACAGCACATTGACAGTGTTATGTCTACTGTCAGATAACATCTACAGTTCAGATAGCCCTGATAAGTTGGATGGATATCATTTTGTATTCCTAGAGTTCGCCTCATTTCTTGTGATATGTGAAACTTGTATAAATCTTATATTCATTCCTTTGTTTTCTCCATAGTTACCATGATATTAAGAACCTGTATAAATCGTATATTTCCAGGCTCAGAAAGTCCACAAGTGTGTTCTGATGACCTCACAGTATTTCTATGCCTTGTATGAATCAGGTCTCCTGGCAAACAAAGGTGAGTGTTCACACACACGAGCTGATTCTGGCAAGTACAAGGGTGAGTTTTGAAAGGTTTTCTCCAAATGTTCGTTCATATTCAAAAAAGAACAGCAGACAATCCATAGTTATAAGTGAAAATTAAAATTCACAGAAGTATGCGTTAAACCCCAATTAATCAAATATTTGAGCTGCTAAACAGCCATTCACTCTATGGTTACTCTATACTAACAGAGGCTTGCGCCCGTGGCTTAGTAGTTAGCGAGTGTGTTTACTTAAAACCTTCTTCACACCGAGTCCGTCTGTCGACCCTCAGGTATATGAGTGAGTCACACAATGTGACTCTGGCAATCACGGTGGTGGTTGTTATGAGATTTCATCATGGTTTTCCAACGTAATTAGGCAAGGGATGTGGACATTCCATCATCATATAAGTAAAATACACTTGAATACGACGTTAAACCCCTATCAAACAAACTATACTAACAGTACGTGTGTAATACCTTTGAAGTATGATTATATCTTACACAGGCTGTATATGTTAACAATATTTTGAGACTGCATAGGAAGCTTTTTCTTGTATTTTCAGATGAGGTAACTATCAATGTGGGATCTTCTTCGGCTATCAAAGCAGCTGTACAGTTCCTTTACCTGCGCCGGGTGGATGTATCACTGGAGAATGTGGCAGAGCTAATGGAGGTGGCAGATTACCTTCAGATATCTCAGATGAAGGAACAATGTATAAAGTTCCTGAAACATGTACCTTTGCGACCAGACAGTTGTATCATTAACTGTTTGATTGGCAGTCAGTACGGTCTAGAGGAATTGTACCAACGAGGACACAAATACCTCTTCTCTCATTTACCTCAAGTGCTTAAAGAGGAAAAGATCTTGACATTGGACGGGGAGTCAGTTTTAGACATCTTCAAGGATGACACTCTGTTCTATGTGTCTGTAGAAGACCTTTTCTTATTCATGGTACGCTGGGTGGAATTTGATGTGGATAACCGGTTACCAATGATACCGGAACTCTTCTGTAATCTTGATCTTGAGCGGTTCTCTGAAGAAACTTTTAACAAGATGGTCGGTAGCCATATGTTAGTGAACATGTTTCCCAGCTGTCGGGATCACCTAGCCAAATTCTCATTCCACCTGTCTCAAGGCCATGTTAGACTGAACACTGACAAGAAAGAGTTGTTTTTGGTGGGCAGTCATGAGGCTGAACCACATGCTGTGTTGGCAGAGGATCATAGCAACTTAGAATTTGTTGGGACACGACGTTTGCTGGGTTATCTCCCCTGGGAGAGACGGTGGATTGAATTCTCACCAATCCCTATTAAGTCTACTTCTCAGACTCTGCTCACTGGGTCAGAAGACATGATCTATGCCATTGAGAGCAAACCATTCCAGAAAACAGAAATTGTGCAACAGATTTTCAAGTTCGATGTGTCTAATAAGAAATGGACAGAATTTCAAACGCTTATTCCATATTATGAAAGAAACAAGTCATTCTGTGTATTGAACATTCAATACTGTCATGACCGAATTTATGCTCTGGCATCTACTCGGTCTTCTGAGACGACTGGATTGGGCTTCAATCTGTACCTGCTTGAAGAAGGAAATGTGTCAGAATTTGTATGGCAAAAAGAGATGCTTACTGGAGGAAATATCCCACCAACAGCTGAGATGCAAATGGTGCTGGTTAATCAGAGATATTTTTGTCTAACTGTCAAATATATGTGTGAGAGTGGAGAGCAAGAGATGAAAGTTATGGTGTTTGATAAAGCCACTGATGAAGTCACAGATTGTTCCAAAGGCTCGTTGGCCATGTTGATGTTGTTTGCTGTGGAGGGGGAAGTAGTCATGGCTGAGCCAGGAGTTGGTTATGCCAAAGTCCTCTCTCTAGAAACAAAATTATGGCGAGTTGAACCAAACATCAGAATCCCAGAAATACCTGAAGCTGGGGATCGGTCAAATTACAACTTCTTTTATGATTCTAGAAAGTTATTTATTTTTGGTGGACGTAGCAAGGAAAGCAAGAAATTTATCAAATCGACATATGTGTTTGATTTTGAAACGAGAACATGGGAGAAAGAGAAGTCATCCCCAAGTCGTGTTGTGAACAGCTTGTCTTCAGTAATCACGATTAACAGTGAAGCTGTCCGGTGTGATGTAAACTGTCCACATTGTCAGTTCCTTGGACTCAAACAAACCACAGAATATGATTTGTTACCGGTGCTGCATCACTCCATTGAGGAGGAACTTGAGGAAGGATGGGAATCTGAGGATGAAGGTGAAACTGACCCATTAAATTTGCGTGGATGACCTTAATGTTAAAAGACGAGGAAAAAACTCTCTGCATGCATGGACAAAATTCGAAAGTTTCAACAACTTTGGAATAGATTCAAACATCAAGACAATTTATAAATCTTTCCCAAAACTTTATGCAATATGGTTTAATACCTGACAACTGAGGACCTCCATGTTTTGAATGTGTGTACAAGACTCAAGAGAACTATTTACTGGAGAATTTTTTAAATTCTGAGCAACAAAGTTTCATACTTGTTTTTGATAAGAAAATGTTATATGTACGTACGGTACATGTTGTAGTAACTCATAAGATTATGTAAGGACACTACGATTGATGATATTGAGTTATTATGTAAGGACACTACGATTGATGATATTGAGTTATTATGTAAGGACACTATGATTGATGATATTGAGTTATTATGTAAGGACACTACGATTGATGATATTGAGTTATTATGTAAGGACACTACGATTAATGATATTGAGTTATTATGTAAGGACACTATGATTGATGATATTGAGTTATCCACTTGTGTTTTTGTATTTAATTGACAAATTTGTAAATGTCATGATAACTTTTTTTGTACAAAACTCAATATTGTAAATTATTGTGAATATTTGATAAATGGATTCCTTCCACACAGGTAAATTTGTACACTTGGAAGAAGCTTGGTTGCTTTATTGAAAGGTTCTTTAGAATCTGTTTTGCATCTTTTACATTGTGAAAAATATGTACTGTATTGAGCCATTATAAGATTCGATTGGGATTTTAGCAGTGACTGCTCCAGTTTAAGTTAACTAGTAAAATGCACCGGAAATGTTGTAATTTATATCATTTGTTTTCATGCAATGAGCTCGCCTTATTCATTTTTTTCAAACTTAAAATTATTTATTTTGTTGGGTTTATATGTGTTATACACATGGATTATTTAAACAAGTTGTGGGAATGTGATGTTTTAACACAGAAATGCTAATTTACATCTTTTAGTTCATGATGTATTTATTTGGTCTTTGTTTTGGCTCATGATGTATTTATTTGGTTATATTTATTTTGTTTTTATTTTGCCGGAAAATTTATACCTATGTGCTAAAATGTGTCTTGCATATTTGTCTAAATCCAAATAGCTCAAAGCTCTGCTAACCTAACAGCCAGTTTGATGATGATATGTCACAAAGAAACGTCATTTCAAAAAGACAAGTAGTTGCTATGGTGACACAAAATCTTCATTACGTTCGAGATGGTGCTTATCTTTTGATTAACTCATCCATAATTATTTATTAGTTTCTCCATAAGCTGAAAAATTCATCATTTAATAGCGGGGTCTTAAGCTACAGATATAGATGATCATTTTATTTTTATGTTATGACATTGACATAATTTCAAATGAGTGCTTTTTTTATTAAATATATAAAACAGTAAAATACCTGCCCTACCTCATGTTTAAACTGTTGTTATGGGAAATAGGTATATAAATTATATAATTGTGAATTGTCTGATGGGTAAATATTTGTTATGTTATTTATTGTGCCATTAAAGTTATGTAACCCAAGGTACCGGTAATCATTTTGCAGTCAGCTCCAATTAGAAGTGCTATCAAATGCTGATTTTTATACGCCAATCATTTGACGAGACGTATTATGTTATGGGGTTGTCCATCCGTGTGTCTGTCCGTAAACTTTTTGGTTTGAAAACCGCTTAATTAATTCAAATCAAACTAAGTATGTGTGTTCCATGTAACAAGAGAGCCTTGGGATTGATTTTGGCATATGTCGACCTAAATGTGTCGCCAAAGTCTAAATTGGGTTTCTGTATGTTAACTTGAAAACTTTTCATGGAATTCAAATCAAACTAAGTGGGATAGTTCCATGTAACAATACGTTGCTTGAAATTAGTTTTGGCGGATGTCGGACTACTGCTGGCGCCACCTGTTGGAAAAGTCTAAATTTCGTTTCTGTATGTTAATTTGAAAACTTCTTGTGGAATTCAAATCAAACTTTATAAGATTGTTCCATGTTACAAGACATTAATGGTTTGTGTGAAATTCATATTGTACTACTGTACTACTACTGTTTGCTGGAGAAAAAGGTCTGATTTTACAGGTCAATGTTTACACTACAAGTATTAGTTATTTACATTCAATACGCTTCCATGAAATGAATTACACCTCCATTGTAATGTTTTCATTCACTTTTGATAACTTCTCCTGTTGAACTTGATTTCTGTACCTGGCTTTGCTTACCACCCTCTGTTCCCCTCTATTCTTCATCTTTCATCATACATCAGACAAAGTCTCATAGTCAATGAAGATGGTCTTCCTCATGACAGTAGTCTTAGTGATGAACAAGGAACGATGGCTGTCTCACTTCAAGATGTCACTTATGGACCTCCAAAATCCAGACAGATTTTCTGTAAAGGTATGTAAATATTATTATTGAACTTGTTATGTACCATGTGACAAGATACATCTTGGGATTGTGTTTAGATAAAAAACATTTAAGAAAAAATAAGAGTTCCAAACAAGGGTGTTCATAATATGACATTATATTTAGAATCTTATGGTAAAGGCCATCAAGTTAACATTTGGCTTAGGGAACTTCAAACCCATGTATCAAATTCTGGATTTGAAAAAAAAAAAAAATGGAAAAAAAATAGATTGAGGAAGTTGAAAACTGTTAATCAAATTTTGATCACCTATCAATCAATCAATTTCTTATCAGATTGGTGTTTATAGCCTATAGGATATCTGTGTAGTTAAAATATATGCCAATTAGTCAAGGTTTTAGTTCACTCTGTTTAACATGCAATGCTTGGTATGTTTTTTTGTCAAACAGGTTTGAATCTGGAGTTCACATCAAACCAGAATGTATTAATCACAGGGGATAGTGGTTGTGGGAAAAGTTCATTACTCAGAGTTATCAATGGAATCTGGTCAACTCTCACAGGTGAGTGGAATATGATTCACTTCTCCATCCCTTGCTGCCCTGTGAGGGTGCGGGTGGCCCATTGCGCTGCAGAATACTCCCTCGGCTTCCTCGGTCGATCATAAGAGGCGAGAAAAGAGGTTGCTTTCTGTTGCCCTGGTGTT